>CAUYRT010094967.1:0-59032 GCA_963574885.1 Lepilemur ruficaudatus
TTAGCCGGGCATGGTGGCACATGCCTGTAGTCCCAGCTACTCGGGAGGCTGAGGCAGAAGGATTGCTTGAGCCCAGGAGTTTGAGGTTGCTGTGAGCTAGGCTGATGCCACGGCACTCTACAGCCCGGGCAACACAGTGAGACTCTATCTCAAAAAAAAAAAAAAAAAGAAAAATTAGCCAAATACAGTAGCATGTGCCTGTAGTTCCAGCTACTTGGGAAGCTGAGGCAGGAGGATTGCCCAGGAGTTTGAAGTTTTACAGTCAGCTACCATGATGCCACCACAGTCTAGCCTGAGCAATAGAGACCCTGTCCAAAAAAAAAAAGAATACTTAGACTTCTTAAAATAAGACACATAATCCTACTATGGTATTCTTTCAGTTTTGTTTTGTTTTGTTTTTAAAGACCGGTCTATGTTACCTAGGCTGAACTCAAAATCCCCTGGGTTCAAACGATCCTCCTACCTCAGCCTCTGGAGTGGCTGAGACTACAGGTAAACGCCACCATGTCCAGCTCTCAGTATTTTAATATTCAAACACATGAAGAAAATACCTAGGAGGTACACTTTAAAGTTCTTCTCAAGATATATCAATGAATAGTCTATTAGGTTTCTTGTGGAAAACGAAAATTGTTCAATTTTGCTTTTGTGTTTTTCAAAAAAAAATGGAATGAATCTTCCCCAAAACCTTAGTAGAGAAGTAGCCTAAAGCTACAAAAACGCAGGCAGGCAAAACAAAAATATTTCTTTTATTTTAGGATATCTTTTTCCTTTCCTCAACCAAATTTCTACAGTAAACTAATAGACACAAAAGACTTATTTCATAACTATTCCAAATGCACAGAAGAATATACATTGCAAGTATCAGAAACATAATTTCATCTCTGCCACATACGCTCTGCCACATTCGCTCTTCTTTCTGTGTATCTCACCTCCCTCCTGCTCCCATATTAAAGTATAATTTTTCCCTCAGATAGTCCCTGTAAAGTAGAAGGAGCTCATCTAAGAAATGAGAGTCCATGAATGAGCCAATTTTTTGAAAAATAAAATACTCCATATAGTCTGAAGACGATCTGACAAAAAAAAGAATCAGAAAATCAATGGAAGTTTTTAAAAACACAACAGTGGACAGCAAGAAACAATATACCTATCCTGCAAGAAACAATATACCTATTCTGTCTTCTAAACGAGATGAGTTAAAAAAGAAACCATACATATAAATATAGTGCCTAATCCTCACCAAGAGCAAAATAACAGAAAGTTCATCCATCCTCTATCCCAAGCCAAATCTAAATAATTAATTTCTCAAAATTTAATTACTCATTTCAAAGACACTATATATACAGAATATATAACTTTTGGGGAGTATAGCTCAGGGGTAGAGCATTTGACTGCAGAATATATAAGTTTTAATCAACTTTGTTTCACCATTAGACCATGCTGTTTAGCGCCCACAAGCTGACGTCAACAAATTACTATTGTTAGTTTACAGTAACCAATTATGTTAATAGTTTCTACATACCTAAATATATCATTGATTACTACTAATTTCACTAAGCTTCCATATTAACCAAAAAAATGTTTTCCCATTGACCTCCAATATGATTATTTACATTTAAAATGAAGACTATCACCCAAGAACAAAATCAACCATGAAATCCAACAGTTCAGGACAGTCGAGTCAAGAAAGAACTTCCTAGCCTTTAGTAAACTCTCTTAAAATTATAAATATTTGTATTTTTTACAACTCACGGGTTAAAAAGTGCATATTTCCAGTACTAAATTTACTTAAGATTTAACAATACTAAATTAATAACACAAAGAGAGAAAAACTTACTTGGCCATAGAACTATATCAGGAATTCGCTGAAACATTCCTTCCCTGAGCAAAAATATCTCATGAACACAATGACCTGTTTTGTCGTTTAAAAAAGAAAAATACAAAAACATCTTAAATTATAGAAAATTTTTAAATTAAAAATAAATAGTATTAATATAAAGTAGCTTACCATGAGCTCTAAATACTCGATCATCTGCTTCTTGTGAATATGAAATATCAGTTTCTTTAAGGTCATGAAGAAAATCTTCATTTACAATAGAAGGAGGTGTATCACTAGGATTTAAGGATGCCTAGAAAATAAAATTGGCTTCTTTGACTTATTTTTAGACAATAAATTTTGTGTACCTCTCTTAGGGAGAATGACAACACAATGTAGATTTTTTTTCATCTAAAATAAGACAGAAGCAGAGGAAAATATCAAGTAATGCATACAGAAACCAACTTTGTGACAGTAACAAATAACAAATGATCTAGTTAATCATATTCTACAATATAAGTTATATAGGCCCTATGTTTCCTCTGCTTCTACGGTCCACCTTTTCATTATTTCTGAAGGCTGTAATCAAGAACAGGAAAGATAGCAAAGTCTCAAATCTTCAGTTTTAGATTAAGGAGACAGAAGAAAGCTACTTGCCTTGCATTATCTACATTTTTACCTGTAGATAAAATTTAGTATTTCTTATTCTTCAATTACCATTTTAAAATGATTAGCAGAAAGCCTCACAACAAGTAATAAACACATTTTTATGAGCTGCTTAAAATTTAAAGCTCACAGCAAAATTATAAACTTGATACTCAACTTCAAATAACAGGTAACTTGAAATCTAATCCTCAACTTTAAAGTTAAAACTATATGACACAGGGCATGTCACCCAACTTCTGTGAGCCTTACTTAGCTTCTTCATCTGTTAAATGAGATTATCACCACCAAACATATAGGGTTACTATAAGGAAGGAAGGTTAAATGCAGTAATTTTTGTGAAAAGCACCTAATAGCATGCCTAGTAGATAGGAAGAAGTCTATAAATGGCTGGCCAAATCAAATCTCCTATTGAGAAAAAAAGCTATAATATAGTATTTGGAAAAAAAGGAAGTATTATATAATATAAATAAAAATATATGATACTTCTATATTCTCAGTGTCTCATTAAGGTACTCTATTCATATGATAAATACTTATTGAGTACCTGCTATAAGCTAGGCACTGTTCTAGGCCCTGGGGATACAACTGTGAGTTAAATAGAAAAAAAAAATCTTGACCTCATGAAATTTATCCTATAAAAAGCAAATGACCAAAAAACTCAACAAAATATACTAATTTTTAAGTCATTAAAAATTGAAAAGGGCTCAAAAGCAGGAAAAAAATAGTGCATCTAAACCTGGTGAAATTTTTAATATGGTATGCAGATTTTATCAATGTCAAAAACAAGTAATTACAAATGAGAGAGACAGAGAGAGGGAGAGAGAATTTAAGAGATGAAAAAGATGTTTAAAAAAAGTTAAAAGACTTTGGTTTGAGAGGAGGAATTGAATTAACTGTTCAGCCTAATTTAATAACTAGCATTAAATAACTACGGATTTATAAATAAACCTAATAAATATTAATATCTATACTTCTTAATAACATGCTAGATACGTGGAGAATATATTGAAAGACATAGACCCTATATACTTATGGAACTTAAATCCAGTAAGAGACACGTAGAATAGCATGCAGAAGTGCTAAATATTTCATTAGTTTCATATGTATACAGTTTAAAGTTTTTTAATCTCACTTTCAGAAAAGTGAAACTATATAAACTAAAATTCTCTATCACTCATATCTTAATCAAATTTTCATTTTGTAATTCTTCAAATATTTTAAATGGTCTAATGTTGAATGTAAAATTACATTTTTATTTTAAATTAGTCTATAATAATCCTAGATTACTGTCAATCTATTAAATAATCTAAAACTAACAGCAATTTATATTTTTGTAACAAAGTGCTCTCAGGAAAAGCAAATAATTTGCACTTCATTACTACCCTGTGAGAGGTAGTACAGTTATTACTCCCACTTCTCAAATTAAAATAACAAAGGCTCAGAGAAGATGAAAAGTTTGCCAAATATATCTCAGACAAATTCTGAGATTAGAACCTAGATCTGTGACACTAAAAAACTACCCCCAACGACCTAACAAGACCAATATAAAAAACACAGTTAAGCATGTTAGTAATCATTCTTACTTACTTTAGAGGTAGTTTTATGCTCCAGACTTACTCCAAGGGCATTTTGGATCCATTCTCCAAAAGTTGGCAAAATCATGCCACTAAGAGGGTACCTAAGGTACAAAGAAGGTAAAATATTAGAGCAAGGTATCTTCATTTAAATTTAAAGCTTAGATTCTTCTTCCAGTAATGGTCAAGCAGCTCCTATCAAGCAAACTCTCTGACAAGCAACTATAAACTCTGGACAAAAACAAAATAAAACAAACAAAACCCAGCTATCTTAAGGCAGTATAGACAAACCAAAAGCAGGCAAAAATAGGGAAGAGGAGTGTTCTACACTTGGAAGAAGGAAAAAAGCACTACATGACTTTCCAGTTTTCCTTTGTTTTTTATGAATAGGTTTTTAGCTTTAGGACAAGCCCTAGCTGATGCCATAAAAGGTAACAAAACTGCTGAAAACGTACCGTTTTCCTGGCTTGAAGAACCAGAGGAGAATGTCTGGAGTGAATACTGCATTTGGAAAGTATACAGGGAAATCACAGAAAGAAGAGAGTCAGAGAGGGACCTATGCTTTAACTCTCTTCAAATGTTTAGCTTACCCAGAATGACACATGTATGGAGTATGTATTGAAGTCTTCCAAGCAGCCCAGTTAAGCTTAAAATAATTTAACAATCTAGCTGCTTGCCACCACAGAAGGACAGAGTTGGAATCTGAGATTAATCAAGTTAATTGCCTGATTTAAAAAAAAAGAAAAAAAGGTCTGTTTATAGGAATGTAACAGAATCCAAAGTACCTACAAAACATAATGCAAAACACACTCCAAAGATACACTCCAAAATTACTAAACATGAACAAACAAGAAAATGTGATCCATAATCAAGAGAAAAGGCAATTAACAACTGACACCAAAATGCCTCAACATACTGGAAATAGCACGCAAGGATTTTAAAGCAGCTATTATAACTATGCTAAAGGACAAAACAAAAAATATTCTCCCAGTGAGTAACAGAAAAAAATCTCAGCAGACAAAAGACAAACACAATAGAAATTCTACAATTGAAACTCTGAGACATTCTATTGGTTATCTCATTAGAGTTTTAATTTGAATTTTACTGATTACTTATGAGATTGAGCATCTATTCATTATCTATTGTCCACTTGGATACCCTGTATTTTGAATGCCAGTTCAAGTCTCTTGCTCATTTTCCTACTGGTTTTTTTTGTTTGTTTTCTCATTAATATATAAGAAGTCTTTATATATTATGGAATCAAGAATATATGTATTAAACATTTTCCCTTTGTGATTTACCTTTTCACTCTCTTAAGAGAGTCTATGGATGAAAATAAGTTTTATATTTTAATGTTGTTTAATTGATACATTTTTTCTTTTTTAAGTTAATGCTTTTTGTTCTCTGTTTTTTACCTACCTTAAATTTGGAAAAATATTCTGTGTATTCTTTTAGCAGTTTTATAGTTTTAAGCTTATACATTTAAGGTCTATAATCCATCTGGAATTGATTTATGTATATGGTATGAGGTAAGATCAAAATTACTTTTTTCCGAGATGGTAGCTGAAGTCCTTCTATAGCTATTTTTATTTTTTATTTTTTTGTTTTGTGTTTTTACATGGAGAAAAGAAGAGTGACTCTTACAGTCACTATATATTCCAGATCAAAGAACAATTAAACCAATACTGAAACTAGACTAGAATAGATTATATACTGGTCTTAACATCTATGTCTTGCAAACTATTTAAAATGCACAACATGAAATACTTTTGCTCAAAATTACAGTCCTCCTTTGGTATCCATGGGGGATTGGTTCCAGGACTCCCAGAGATAACAAAATCCTCAGATCCTCAAGTCCCTTATATAAAATGGGACAGTACTTGCATATAACCTATACACCTCCTCTCATATATTTTAAATCATCTCTACATTACTTATAATACGTCCAAAAAATGTAAATGCTATATAAATAGTTGTTATACTATATTTTTTATTTGTATTCTCTTTTATTTTATTGCTATTTTTTCCAAATTTCTTCTATCCACAGTTGGTTTAATCTGTGGATGCAGAATCTGCAGATACAGAGGGCAAACTGTCTTTCCCACTCATTTCATTGGAGCTTGAAAAAAAATACAAAAGCTTTTAGTAACTAGCTTCAAAAGATTAGTTTGATTTCAGAAAATGACCAAAAAAAAAAAAAAAAAGCAGCAGCAGCAGCCAGCGGGTAATGATAAAACTTTGCACCAAAAGTAAATATATGTTTATAATAATGCAAAATTCAATATTAAAGGAGTCAGTGTTGGGCCCTATCCAAAAGAATTTTTAATTTGAAGTGATAGAGAGCACTCATTTGGTCACATAATTTTAACAATTACACAGCATGAGCTCTGAGTGAATGTCATCTCTTATGTTAGCCTCATATACAACAAAAATACTATCTAAAATTCTCAAACCAATCTTTACCTAAAGGTTAGCAAGATAAAAATCATAGCAGAAAAGAAGAAAAAATAATGATTAAATATCCCAAGTGCTAAAAATCAAGCTGGAATGCTATGCTTGAATTTAGGTATTATATAACACGTTTCATAAATCTACATAAATTGGAATGACAATAAGTATGAGACTCATAGCTAAAACAACTAAAGTTAGTCATTTAGCATATAAAATATTCTTCATGTTAGTGAGGTAAAAGTATAAATTCTGGAAAGCTGGTTATAATACATGTGCTACTATGTGTTAGTAATGCCCTACAAAAAGACCCATTTGGAACAATTAGATTTTAATACGGGGCCTTACATTTTAAGTGTACATTTATTTTGCAGCTCTGTAAAATACAGATCTTTGATATTCATGACAGAATCATCCTGAGACATTTATGAATCCCATCATTCACAAATAACATCACCCATAAAATAAAAAGGTGACCACTTTCAAGATACAGTACACAGCCTACAGCATAGAAAACTGCTAAAATACAAATGACTATCTACCCGCTTCCAGAAATGCTGTACATTCAAGGTTCAAAGACAGTGAGAGAGAGAAAGACAGAGAAATGAGGACAGTGTCCAAAAAGAGAGAAAGTTGGTTTTTTTTTAACTTCAGAAGATTTATTTTTTTCCTCAGAAGATATTGAAAAGCCAGTCTCCACATGGATGTTTCCACTGTACTAGACATTACTACTCTGTTTAAAAAATAAAGACTCACATTTAGAACACTGGTATATTTAATTTTAATCAGTAATCCCTTCTACCTGAATTGTACAACTTCCCAACCAAGCTTCCATCTGCATGGTACCCCAGTCACTTAGGAATGGGAATAAGAACACAGACAATATTTATTTGTCCTATTAAAAAAACTGTAATATACATCTTTATACTTTCATTAAGATTAGTTCCTAATCACTACTCCTGAGGTTTTATTTTAGGTCAAAATACATATACATCAGAAAAATGGCTTGATTATTGAAAACAAAATAAATAACTTTTCCAAAGGAATAAAACTTATTTCTTTGCTGACAATTCAATATGTTGACATAGCATATAAGTTTAAAAAAACATTAACCTAATGCCCAATAGATATTAAATCAAAGTGCAATACTAGAATAGTCTTATAATAAATCTAATCCAATTTTTTACTTCGTCTCAATTTTTAATTTATTTTTCTAGAGCCAGCATACAAGTATTACATATTTGTACTTGCTGCCCTTTCCAAAGTTATATCAAAATTCAACAGACAAACCAAAAACACAGTTTTGGCAGGGGTAGTATTACTTAAAATCAACTAAAAACTCATTTTACAACTCTGTCCACATCTAGAACAAGCAGTAATAACAATATCCTTTAGAATTCTTTTTTAAAATTTTTTTCCAGCTTTATTGAGGTATGATTGAATAGATACCCTTCATAATTTTTACCAACACATTATCTACCCAAAACATTCCAGAAATGTGAACACTATCACACAAATAACTGATCTTTCTTCATCACTTCTTCTCTAATATATCTCAGAAACTAATTTTTAAAATATTATTTACATGCACACAGACCTAAAACTGTTCACCTTTCATAGTAACTCACACTCAGATGTAAATTACCGCACTTAAAGTTGCTTTCAACAAATCAATGGCGTGGGGATTGGGTAGTAAGGTGGTTATAGACATTATTTGGGTCTTGATTCAAATAAACTACCTATAAAAGGCATTTGTGAGACAATTAGGGAAGTGTGAATATGGACTGGATAACTAGATATAAAATGTTTGTTATTTTGAAGATACGATGGTATCAGATGATTGATTATATTAAGTCCTTTTTTTTTAAGGAATATATATATATATATATATATATATATTTAGAGGTGACTCGACAATGTCAGAATTTGGAATATTACAGGAGAACAAAAGAAGCAATTATGGCAAAATGTTCCAATTCTTAAATTGGAAGAGGGATTATATTTTTATGTATGTTTAAAATTATTTGTAGAAAGAAAGAGTAAAAGACGGAACAAAAGAAGGAGTAAACAAATCCAGGTTACCTTTTCCCAGTCAACTCAACTTGGCCCTTCTTATTGAAGAAGAATTTGGAATCATTATATCCCCATCCATTCCATTTCATAACTTCTTGCCTAATGAGAAGAAAAAAATAGATAAATGAGACTTATGCTAAACATCTCAAAACAGTATATCATTGATTATTAACTTTTACAATCATTTAAAAGACCTTATGCCCACTGATATTGTATTAGTTTAAATAAAATGAGCACTTATTAAAATGTCTACATATTAATACTTCTCAATAAAGAATCACTCTGATGAACACCACCTGCTTTATAGAAGGCTACAACCAATGTAAAAAGGAATATGATATGCTTTAAGCACAAATATGTTTTATTTTGTATGTTATTGAGTTTACATCATTGGACAGCCTACGAAGTTTTGCAATTAAAACTAAGAATTCACTTGAACAAGAAACAAAGTTTTGTATATATTAGAAAGTAGATTAAAAATGTAAGTGCTTCTGCTTTGACATTCTTGAAAAAAAATTAAAAAGAGAATAATTTTATTTAAAAAAATATCTCAGTGCTGGGTTTACCAACATTCTAAAATCCTTCAACTTCCATGTAACTACCAATCTCTACCTTGATTTACATATCATAATAGTTGATGACTATACCAGTTTTTAGTATTCCAAAATAATATGCTTTTTTAATTTCTAAATACCAGTATTTCGTAGTTTTAAAAATCATTTTCATCAAAACCAATGACTTAATCATCCAATGCTGCACATCACATAAGACCAGACAGCTCTCAGCCTGTGCAGAAGACAATAAGCAACCACACTGATGTATTGTGTCAGTTTCTATTACATGTTATACCATGGTACCCACTGTGATCTTGGCTAGTGAAATAAACTGGTGGTGAATCTTATTATAAATTCAACTAAGCAGTTTATGATGCAAATAATTTGACGAAAACCTTTCTCTATCTTGAAAGTTATTTGCTGCATTAAAATTTCGAAATGAAGATACACTCAGAAAGTGTTCTTCTAATTCTCTGTAATTTTCAAGAAAGAAGAAAATGACAATTGACGAGTAAATTTTTATTAAAATCGTAATTCCTGCTTCAGTTCAAACGCTTTTCAAACGAGTGGAACATTAACATAATACAGCTGAACCAGATACAGGGAATTAATTATGAATTGGAAACTCCATCTATACATAAAATTGTGACAAAGAACCAGGAATGCTCTTTAAAATTACAGTTTACTATCAAAAAACTAAAGTCCCTATATAAAACTGTTCAAATATCTGAAGACTAACAATCAAGAAACTGATTTTGTGGAAAAGTCAGTTATAAACTAACACCAAATATTTTCTTCTAATCCCATAACATTCCTACCTCACTATAAAGGGAGGTTTTGGAAGAGAATTTTTGGAAAAATCTCTACAGAAAAACCTCATAACTAATGTCACTTTTGACACACTTAAGATTTTACTTTTTGTTTGTGTGTGTGTGCCAAAAACAGATTAGGCTACTCAGGAGGCTGAGGCAGGAGGATCACCTAAAGCCAGGAGTTTGAGGCTGCAGTACACTGTGACTGTGCCTGTGAATAGCCACTGCACTCCAGCCTGGGCAACAAAACAAGACCTGTCTCTTAAAAACAAACAAACAAACAGATTCCGTTATCTACTACTTTGCTTTTGTTCATGAGTAAACTCTCTACTTTTATTACATGTAATTTACTTAGTATTTTCTTATTACATTTCCATAAAAATTTACATTAAAAGAATGACGTATATTTTTAAAAAGTAACATCTTTACTTAATGTTTTATAATATGCACATAGTTTTTATATGTGAATGTATTTTATTAATTAGTGAATTTAAACATTTATCATGAATTCTGTACTCTACAAAACGGTAATCTGGTATTACACAAAATAAATGCAAAAATAACAACAAAGTCATTTTGCGTGAGAAATCGCTTCCAGTACACGTGATGAATTTGGCATGTTTGTGAAGCGTAACAGTAAGAATCATTTTTCTTAAAATTATTCCTAGAATTTAAAAAAATTATACCCAGATTGCCTCAAAGTAAAAACCTAAACCTGGTTATAAGGGCTCACTCTGAGCACTTCACAAGGAAAAAAATGAAGGTGAACAGGAAAGATCTGCTGCTACATACTACAAAATGAAGACATTTACATACTGAACAACCTTTGGCCTTAAATTTTCAAATTGGGCAATATCCTAAAGAACTCCCAAGTTTTCAACACCCAAAACAAACTTGTTTCTCTCTTTTCATCCCAATTCGGAAACTGGCTAATACTGTTACCAGCAGTTGATATGAACACCTCAGTTCTTGTCTCCTCATGATAGAAGAATGAAAGCAAGGGACACAGAAGTTTAAATCAGTGAGCAAAGAAGTTTATTAGTAAGCAATGGTACATTCCTAAAAGGGTAGGAGTGGGCACACTTTTAAACAAACAGTGGCTCTGGGGAATATGTGTCAACTCTTTTTCTCCCATTTGGTCTTGCCTCCTCTCTCTTCCCCTTTTTTCTTGACCAATGGGAATGCTGTCTCTTCCCTGCCATCGGGCAGGGGTGTCTTTCACCTTACACAGTTAGGCCTGGCACCCAAAGCCCACACTGGGAGGCAGGGGAGGGGGTCACAATATCTATAATGTGCCCTGTGTTGTTTCTGTTACGGTTCTTGTGACACTTGCGGTTACCTTTACCTTGTTATTGTTGTTCAGTATCTCCTTTGTTCGTGCTGCCTGTTTTTGTATTTCCTCTACTCATGTCTCACTTTCATCAAAGCTAACATTCTGTGACACTTGCAATTACCCTTACCTTGTTATTGTTACAGTATGTTTTCTTACTTAGCATCCCCTTTGTTTATACTGCCCATTCCATAGTTCCTCTGCTCATGTCTTATTTCCCTACCTACGCTAATATTATGGGCTCTATTATATTTACACCAACTTCTAAAGTCCTCTTAGAAGGTGGACTGTAGGCATTTGGAATGCATCTGTGCCCAAAACAGTGTTATGTTGCTTAAATAGTAAATAATTAAAATCTAGATTAACCACAAACCAATCTTCTGATATCTTCAAGTATCTCATGTGTTAAATAAAAAGTAGGTAAATTTTGTAGGCTTCTGCTTTTAAACTTTTATACACATTCATCCCCTCAAATTACTAATATATACTATGATAGTTAAACACCAACTATATGATTACATTAAATTGTATTAAATAATTTCTTATAGAGAAGATAAGAGTATAAGGATATTGAAGGGCATTACAATAACATTAACATTTTAAAAATAGAGTAAAGCTCTACATGGTCACAGAATTCAAAAGCTAAAATGATCTGTAGGAACCACCCAGGTTAGCTGCTCATTTTTCAGATAAAAAAACTGTGCCCAGAGAAGAAGCCCTGGTCCTACAGTTAAGCTAGATGTGAGCTTCCAAAGGCTGATTCCCAGTCTTGTTATTCTTTCTCTTCAGAGTGGTAATATTTGAAACCTTCTATGTCATACCTTCAGGTAGCCAAAATGATTTAAAGGAACCCAATCTTTTTCCACATTGATATTTTTCAAAGCACTTTTACATGTTACTACAGGTTGACTATCCCTATCCAAAATGCTTCGAACCAGAATTGTGTGGGTTTTGAATTTTTTCAGATTTTGGAATATTTGTATATACACAATGAGATACCTTGGGGATAGGACTCAAGTTTAAACATGAAATTCATTTATGTTTCATATACACTTTATCACATAGCCTAAAGGTAATTTTATACAATATTTTTAATAATTTTGTACATGAAAAAAGTTTGTGTACATTGAACCCTAAGAAATTAAGGTGTCACTATCTCATGTCGATTCTCAAAAAGTTTCAGATTTCGGAGCATTTTGGATTTCGGATTTTCAAACTAGGGATGCTCAACCTGGATTGCAGTCATTCTTCTGCACTTGACCTGAAGGAAAACATTTAAAAATCAAGGAATACGGTTGTGTCAGAAGCCAAATGCCATCTACCTCCTATAGTGTAATGAATTCTGCCATTCAGAGTAACTCCAAAGCACTGCCAACACTGAAATGAGGAATGATTAAAGAATCACCAAAGAATCACCTGTAAGATTCAAGTAAAAGGATGCAATTCTCAACTAATTCCAGAGGTCAATTAACCAGTACGACCTCTCAGACATACCAATTCTTAAAGCTAACTGAAACAAATTTAACGTTTTCAAAATATAAGACCCCTTCCCCAACCCCTCCCCAAACAAAAGTTGGCTTGATTTTACTGCATAAAAAATAAAACAAATGTTTTGCACATTTACACATCTGACCACAGTACCAAGCAGTGAAAAAGCAAAATATTAGTTGGTGTAACAAAAGAAATGGAGACATAAAATAGCATCAGATATACACAAGGTGGCAGTATTCTCCCATGATATACATGATGTACACATTCAATATTTTTATATTTCCCTGGACTGTACAGTATTCAAGTGAAATATTTAGATTTAGCCTTATTAAGACCTTAAAGAGTTGCTTCCTTTATTCTTAAAATGGAAAATTTTCACTTTTAAGTCTCTGTTCACACACAGGTTAATTGTCAGATTACTATTTCTCTCCTAGTAATAAATTGCAAGCATCCTGACATAAGCATGGTTTCTACCATTACTATTTCTAATGATAAGATTTTTCACTAGAATACAAGAAAAAGGAAAAAATGATTTAGTCCACTTTCATTCTGGGTTAACAATTAAAAAGTTCAGCTATCTAATAACTTCTTTTAAAAAAAGTTTTTCTAATAAAATTCCAATAATCAAAATTCTAATAAAGGATATTTCACTATCCAGTTCAGATGATAACCAAACTTTTGCCTATATTTTCCAATTTAAACAATGAGAAAAAACAATAGTTTGATATGCATTTCATATTAAATAACAACTCAAACCAAAAGGAAGCTATCACCTAAATGTTCATCAATAACAGAACACATAAACTGTGGTATATATCCAGCCAATAGAATACTACTCAGCAATGAGGATGAACAAAATACAACTAGATGCAACATTGATGAGTATAACAAACATAATACTGACAGAAAGAACCAAACACAAAAAAGTACACACTGTATGAGTCCATTTATATAAAGTTCAAACAGGCAAATCTAAACTTGTTAGAAGTCAAGGTAGCCGTTAACCTAGTGGGAAAAGCCACTGGGATGAGCATGAAAGGGGTCTTCTAGTGCACTACTAGTAATGCTATCTCTTAATCTAAATACAATAAAATGGATGTGTTCACTCTGCAAAAATTAAATTGTAAATTTATTATTTGTTCATTTGCTTTTGAAATAAATTATGTCATAGTTCAATAAAATTTAACAAAAAAGTGTATAAATATATATAAGTATTTTATAACTATTCAAATAAGGTTTTAATCCATGTACCACTTCCAAATTATCTCAAAACCATCAAGCTACTAAACATATGCATTACACTTTGGGAGACACTAACATATCAAAGAAATAGAAGGGAAGGGCATGATCCGGAAATAACAACAATTCCAATGTGTAGCTAGAATACACAGTAGGTATCAAGGAAATAAGAAATAGGCCTTAAAAGGCTGATTAGGGCAGATCCTACTGAAGGACCTTAACTGCCCTACCAAGGAAATTGCATAATATATTCAGTAGGCAATGGGGATAGATAACACATGCTAATGAGGCAGGTGGAAGACTGTCCACCTACATCAAATTTCAGTCCTTTCCCTTAGTTGCTCTAAAAGCATTCCAGCAATACCTCCATTCTCCGCATTCCAGTTTCCAATGTGGAAAAACTTCATCAGAGTCAGGCTTCTGGCTCCTCACACACTTGCTCTTTCTCAAGAGATGAGTGATTTAGCTGGTGAGAGAATTCTGAGAGAAGGCACCAAGCACCTGGGGTCAGCAATTTCTCTCTTTAAAATCTACCTACCAGAGTGGCTATTCTTTAGTATTTTGGTGGCATGTGTTAGGCTAACTGAAGCTGGCTCTGCAGAGGTGGCCTTCTGTGGTACTGCCTGTAACAGAGTCTATCTAATTCAGGGTAAATACTATATAGTCCAGATCTAAGCCATGATCTCCAACCAGCTTTATCAGCAACAAAGATGACATTTTTACCTCCATCTGTCCGTATTCTGTGTCTGAAATCAGATGTTGGGACAAAGATATGATGAAATATTACTCCTAAAACTCAACAGAGAGCACTAATGGGGGGAGGGTAAATACTACCTTATGCCAAAAGCATAGATCTACTCAGGATCCCCTGATTTAGTTTAAGGTTGAAATTAACATACTAACCTGATTAACAGCATAAGTTATCTTCTCAATAACAAGGAAATAAAATCAAAAGGAGTAATATTTGCTTAGCACTTGCTTTTAAAGTGTTCCATAAAGTATGTCATCTTGACCGCAT
This sequence comes from Lepilemur ruficaudatus, assembly GCA_963574885.1. NCBI lineage: Eukaryota > Metazoa > Chordata > Mammalia > Primates > Lepilemuridae > Lepilemur > Lepilemur ruficaudatus. The sequence goes on from CAUYRT010094967.1 coordinate 15,019, forward strand.
CAGCCCTTAATTTCTCTGCAGCCTAAAAACAGATCACTTAATTTATGTTCAGATATTTTTATTAAGTGACCACAGGGTAGATGACTCTACAGTAACTTTCTGACATAAAGAAGTCTATTTGGAGAAAGTCTGGTCCATCTTAAAATGGATTCATAGAAGTATGATACCAAATAACCATAGATAATAAGTCTTCAGGGTTTCTTATTCATTCACCATCCAAAGACGGAGTTAGCTTACAGCCAGGCAGTAAACCCTCCATGATCTCTTCTTTCTCTTCTGGTCTTGAGTCTTTCACATTCCTCCTCTTCATTCCCTTTTATTCCCAACACTGTCTTCTCTCACAAGTTAAATAGCAAAATTCACTCACAAAAGGAAGCAGCTAGTCTAACTTTTTAAACCATCCGTTACATTTTCTTAAATTATGAATTTCATTTTGACAGGATCATATGTTTTATAATTTATTCAATAAGTACAACATAAACTAATGCCTTAACTGTGTGACAAAGTATTTGATCATGATCTATTTAATCAGGAAGGTTTGAAACTTGGCATGAAAAGGACAGCAACTTGATGAATAATAAGTAGATAATTTTTCCCCAGGGAACAACATTAAGTATGGTAATCTAGCAGAGAGGAAGGAATATGGGCTCTGAAGGAAGAACAGGGTTGAAACACCATCTCCTTCATTTCATAGTTATACGGCCTTAGACAAATTAACTTCTCTGAGACTCTATTTCTTCATCTGTAACATATATACTATACAGTACTACCTAGTTTTCAGAGCTGTTATGAGAATTAAATGAGACGATGTACATAAGCTTTAGTACAGTATGGTACCTGGCACGTTAGGACTTACTCAAATTTAAACTCCTATTACTACTATCACTAGAATTCCTAACCAGGAACTCAAAGCAGCCTAAATATTTCATTCAACATAACTACCAAAATAAGCTCTAATTTTGCCCAAACATGTGAAGTCCTAAATCAGGTCACTTGTGCAAATAACCTTTGCTACAGAAATGCATCATATAGGATTAAGGATACCCTCCTGGTAAAACATTTAGAAGAGGTTAACTCAGTTTTTTTTCCTTCTGGAAAATATCTATTAAAACTTCTGGTAGATGTTAAATAATACATTTTTTTTTAATGGCATACATAAATGACATTCTAAGCAAGTAAATTAATTCATGACATTCTTAACCAGATATTCTTTTGGCCTGAACCAGAAGAGTTTATAATCTCTGTAAAAACTGCCATACAGCAGTTCTAACTATGCAGACCACAAGGAGTTTGGAGCCAAAGTTACAATTAGGAAAGTGGTTAGCAGTGTGAAGGACCAAAAGTCTGCTAGGGATTTATTTCCTTGTCTTTTTCATAACATTACAATAGTTTTTAAAAAGTGAAAAAAAAAATCCAAAATCAAGGCATAAAAATGTCACATACATAATTGCCATTTACTATGATTTTTAAGAATTTAAAATTGCATTCAGAAGCAAGGGTAAGAAGAAATCATACATGGACTATCATGCATTTAAAGAAAAAAAGAGTCCAAAAGTAAACCAACACCCTCAAAACTCTGCTCAGAAACTTCAAATAATGAGAATATATATTCCTGTATAGAAATTATTGGAACCAACTCATAGAAGACCATGTGACAACTAAGCAATATGTTTTGGATGGTCAGCACTTTTATTTCTTTTTTTTTTTTGAGACAGAGTCTCACTCAGTCACCCCAGAAAAAGTGCAGGGGCATCACTGCAACCTCAAATTCTCAGCTCAAGTGATCCTCCTGCCTCAGCCTCCCAAGTAGCCTGAGGCTACAAGGGCATGCCACAATGGCCACCTAATTTTTCTATTGTTATTAGAAACAGGGTCTCACTCTTGCTCAGGCTGGTCTCAAACTCCTGAGCTCAAGCAATCCTTCTGCCTCAGGTCAGTACTCTTAAATGTCATTTCTCAGAATTCTGTCATTCCTTTTCTATTTTCATTCAATCTTCAAACTCCCATGGCATTAATATAGTCATATAATTTTGAAGTATCACCTAATGCACCTTCCAAAACTCTCAAACTCATCCTTTCCTCCCTATTCTTACTGCCATCATCTTAGTTTAATCCTTAATTATGTCTCACATGCTACAACAGCTTTTCCCTAACTTATCTTCCTATGTGCATCCTTACCCTTTTGCAATTCATTCTTAACACTGCAGGTGAAGTGACTTCTCTCAAACTCAAACCCAATCTGACTGTGTCTCTTGCCAGTTTAATTTCTTCAAGGGTTCTCTATCATCTGCTTCATTTTTTATTGCATTTATCACCACCTGACATATTAATATTATTGTGAGTTCAGTGTCTCTGCTCCAGCTAGAATATAAGTTCCATAAGAACAGAGTTGTTGTTCACTGCTATATGTTGCATTCATGAATGAGTGACTAAACGAACAGCTGATGATTCATAGGCCAAAGGCCTCCATGACCTGCCACTGCCCTCCTCTTTTCACTTTACTGCCACCTCTACCAATAACTGAATTGTCTAGTTACCTAAATACAATGTGCACTTTCATGCCTCCTTGCTTTGCCATATGCCATTCCTTTTGCCTGGAATATAAACTCTTCTCACCATCTAATCAACCTGCCAAACTATCATCCACATTTTAAAACCTTCTCCAGAAAGTTTCCCCTGACTCCATAGGTAGAGTATATCACTCTTTCCTCTGTGCTATATGTGTACCCATAACTACAATGACTCTAATCAAACTGTACTGGAATGTGTCTCTCCCTTCCTAGATTGTGAATTCTTTGGGGCCAAGGACTATTTATTCATCCCTACCTCCAGGACCTAGGACAGTATCTGTCATAAATCAACTACCCTATAAATGTTAAGTAAATTAACATATGCATGACTAATCTGTCAGAAGAATGAAACATGGAGTTTCAAGAAGTCACTACTCTAAGCCCACGATAAATTTAGGTATAACCATCCATGAGATAAAACAATTACAACCAATACCATCATCCAATGTACCAAAAGGAAAGGAGTAATACACAAATCACCAAATGATTCCAAAATAATTGACATACAGTCATATTCACTCTTTATTGCACATCCACTCTGGTTCTTTCTTGCTCCACCACTTGCCTTTCCTTTAGTCTTAGTTCTATTGCTGGCAACCTGAAGCGCAGCTAAGCAGCAGGAAGTAGAAAAAAGACCTGGGTTCTCCATGAATAATCTATCAAGTAGATCACTCTCTGAGAAAACTTTTGATATGTCATCTAATAAAGTTTTTGTGTTCCCTCATACTTCGATTAAACTTCAACATACTTGCACAGGACTAGATTTTACCACTAGCCATCTAAGCCAGAACCAAAAACCAGAGCTCCCCACCAGCTGTAACCTCTGTCATAAATAGGTTGCAGTCATGCCTGAACTATTGATGTCTTCATCCTTGCAACAGCCACACAGGGCACCTTCAGCCATGGGAAGCTTCATCCATCACCTCAGTGTGTCTTACAAACACACTATTTTTTTTCTGAATTCAGTAAACCAAGACCACTAAATCCAACCATGAGGAAAACCTGCCCTCCCTACTTGGTTCTAAGAGTATGAACCTGCATGTAAATGTATAATCACACACAAATGCTTACAAGTAGACATAAATGTATATGAAGCCATTTAGAAAAGTTAAAAGTTCTAAAACCAATGACAGCTAATATAACACCAAGTGAAGTCAGAGGACAAGATGTGATCCTTGCGTCCCTAACCACTCAGTAACCAAGTTCTGAAAAATTTACCTCGTCATATTTTTTCAAATAGCTTGCCTAACTCCCAGTATTATGATTTAGTTCAGAATCCCAGCATTTCTCATTGGGACAGCAGTCTCCTAATTAGTCTGTCTTTAAACACAATGGAAATTGCAGCTACCATTTTTTGAGAGTTTATGTAACAGGTATTACACTAAGCAATTGACCACTTAACTTTATATTTTTCAATTTTTGCAGCAACACTGCAAAGCAGGAATTATTGTCCCCATTTTTATAAATGAGGGAACTGAAGCTCTGAGAGAAATGACTTGCCCAAGATCATACAGCTGAAATTGTGTAGTAGGAATTCAAACCCACATTTACATTCCTAATCATTATATTGCTAAACTGCTCAACCTTCTTCAATTTGGTCCCAATGTGACCTTTTTAAAAGGTAAATCTAATTATGTTTTGCCAGACATAAAGTCCTGCAAACAAGACTCACCTCTCTAGCCTTGATCCCTGGTCATTTTCACCTTATTCTGCCACATTTAACTCCCAGCAGTTTCCTAATCTGTCTCTCACTTCCTCACCTTTTAACATACTGTTTGCCAAGAACTCTTTTCCCTTTTGGTAGACTATTACCAACACAAACTTCAATATTTACTCAAACAATCCTTACTCTGGGAGGCCTTTGCCCTAACAAACTCATACCCAAAACCGGGAAGTGACCATACGCTACAGTTACAGCTAAGTTTCTTATCACACTATATAATAACTTTACCTAGTAGGCTATTAGTTCCCTAAGAGTAAATACTGCATTTTTAAATCTCTGTATTGCTAGTACAGGGCGTATGTTGTAGAGTAAAAACTCATGTATGTTGAATTAACGACTTACTTGATCAGAAGCAGTATAGCCTAAGAACCTGGTCCTGAAGTCAGTGCTGACGTGCTTTCAAATTCTAACCTGCTGCACACAGCATACCTGCTAAGCCTGCAGCAGATGCCTTTTTAAAAATTTCTTCACCTGTAAATGGGAAAAAACTACACCTACCCCATAGCTTGGGAAGGAGTAAAAAATAAAGGATTTAGCACAGTCTCTGGCACACTGTAAGAACACATTAAACCGTAGCAACATCTTTCTTCATTCTCAGTTTATCTATGCTGACAAAGCCACATCTATGAAAATAGCTTCTCCCAGTAGCTTTCATCAGAGATTAAAATGTCCTCAAACAGTTGTAAGTCAAGATCTCTTACATCGCTCACCCACAGACTTTTAGCTTCTGGTTATACAGAGCTCAGTAGCTATAGCACCCATACCCTATATCACTAACTCCTGTTTGTAGTTTATTGAGTCTTACTTACTCATTGGTTTCCTCCCTCAAGTCAAACACCATGTCGGTAAGCAAACGGAAACTACCCCACAGAAACCAATCAGCATCTATTTGCATGGCACCATCAGTTCCCCCCACACCAGGCTTTCATGAATTAAGAGAGATCCCTGTGATCATCTAGTACAAACTTAAATCTCATCGGAGGAGCACAACAGAACCCCTGCTACCCATCCAAGCTCTCAGCCCCCAAAGTATTCATTCAAGATAGAGAACGAATGCCTGGCATTAAGAACTCAGGAAAAAGAATGCCTTTAAAACCTTTCCCAATGAGAGTTCTTCAGATCTGTTACCCTCAATAGTGACCAAAATCCACCATCTCATCCTGCCCACTTCCTGAGAGTGTTCAGGGTCTCATACACTCCCTCTTGAAAGAGAGGTGGGTCCCTACTTTCAGGGACCGAGATGCCTTCTGCCCACCCGTGTCACCTCCTTTCCACCTCGTTTGTGCCCTCCCGCAGCACAGGCCTTGCCTGCTCCCTTGCCACCAGCTCCTTCCACAGACCGCTACTCACCGCTTCTTAGGGATGGTACCCGACTCCTGCGCGGCGGGTGTGGCCGTGGGCGCTGCCGTGGCCGCCGACGCGGCTCTCCGCGCTTTGCACTCATTGGTACTCAGAGCCTCCTGGGGCCGGCCCAGCAGATGGCCCGAGAGAACCCGCAGCCTCCGCCCGGCGCGGTCCGGGTCCCGGTCCCGGTCCCGGTCAGCTGCAGAACCGGAGCCCGCGCCTGTCCCGTCCGCTGCAGCCGCCGCCTCCGCCATAGCTTCCGCCTTGTGCCACAGCCCGGGGCCGCTGGGCGCGGGTGAAAGGTCACTCAAAGCTGCGCCCGGCGCGACCATTCGCTGCGGCGCATCCCGGCAGCCACCGCGGCGACTGGGCGGCGGGTGCCATGCGCCGGGAGCTTCATAGTCTCTGCTCCCGCCCGCCGCGCCCGCCCTCCGCGGTCACGCCTCGGGCTGTGCGCACCTGCCTAGCAGGTGAGTTTGAGCGGACCGCGGGTTAGCCCAGCCCGGGCTAGCTGGACCAGGAGCCAAACCACAAGCGCCCCTGAGCTGTCTTAGAATCCTGGGTGGTGGCCTGGGGTGTGGCCTGGGCCTCTGGAGGCGCTTTCCGGGGCAGATACCTTGGAGCAGGAGTGAGTGGGTTTACTGGACCTGAAAACCGACCCAGCACCATCCTTTTCCTGAAATTGACTGCAATGTGCCACCTCTGCCCTCCCTTCCTGCAGAGTCACCAGAGTAACTCAAAATTGGCCCTCATTGTCTCTAACCATTATAGCAAACAGCTCTGTCATTTTCTCATCTTCGTGCCTGGCACTGTGCTTAATGCTAAATCTCAAGTAAGTATTCTCCATCTTACAGTTGAAAAATAGGAGGTTTCTTAACTTGCCCAAGAGCATGCAGCTAATGAATGCTAAAGCTAAGTTGCAACTTAGTTCTCTTTCCAGTCATTACTGGATTCTACGCCCTTCCTAACGGAGGCAGTTTTTTATTGCTACAGATAGAAATTACCCAACAACTGTTCTTAAGACTTGTCACTCATTTACAAATTGGCTTCATTTCTGGAGGATGCCACTTGGTGAAATTAAGGAATCTCATAGGACAGCGCTCCATAACCGTTTTCAGCCAGTGTCTCCCTTAAGAATTAGCTTAAAACAAAAACTCCCACCTACACTGTCCATTGTCATTCTCCATCTTGTTACTACCTTCACATTATGCCATCCTAACAAAAAGAAAAATATTTGTAAAGGAATCTGAAGAACGGCTAGAGATTGACAGCTGACGTCTAGGGTCTTCCCAGTTTCTAAGACTGAGATTATGCCTTTACAGTGAACTTCCAAAGAGGCTCAGCCTAGTTAAAAACTATCAATTAAGGACTAGGCAAATTACTGTTGGAGGGCCAACTCAAGGCTGCAGCCTGTTTTATACAGCCCTCAAGCTGATAGTTTTTATATTTTAAAAGTGTTGTTTGAAAAAGAAAGAAAAGAATGTGCAACAGGGACTTTATGTGGTCCTGCAATCCCTAAAATATGTGTTATATGGCCTTTACAGGTCTTATGTCCTCTGAAATTCATATACAAAGAAATGCCAAGCTACAGTGAAAGCAATCCAAATGTCTAGCAGTGGAGAAGTGGTTAAATAAATTATATCAATATGATAAAGTATTTTTGCAGCTATTAAAATAATTTAGTACAACTTTGGAAACATGGGAAATGCTTATGAATTTGTTAGATATAAAAATAACCCATAATCTAAGCATTTTATACATATCTCTTTATTCAATCTTTGCAAAAACATGATGACACAGATTTTATTCTCCTTATTTTACAGATAAAGGCTTAAGGAAAGCAAGAGGCTTGTCTGAAATAGCTATATGTTATCTCAAATACTGTATACTTGCTGTTATTATCTTTATTCCGCCTTTAGAATTTTGAGGACATTAACATTGTGTGTTAAAACTTACTTATATAGGTTTGGGGTTTCAAATTCCAAAGTTGAACTTCCTAAAACAAATTTCACTTTGGGTATAAACTGCAGTCCTAATTCTTACAGATTGAATTCTAGGAAGAATTTCAGAAATTGCTACCATAGCTATCAGGACTTCATTCATGGGGAAAAGAACATTAAAAACATGAGACACACATAGCACTTTCCTGGATATTTGTAAATAAGAAAGAAAATCTTTAGTTGCTCTTGTATAATTAAATATCAAAGCCTGAAAACTGCTATTAATAGTTTCTGACTTTTGCATACATTGGCCCTGTTTTGTTGTACACCCTCAGAACACAGCAGAACCTGTTCCTGATTGGCATTTTCAGGCTTCAGCTGATGACCAGAAAAGTGGCTATATGCTCTTGCACATTCGATAACAGAAGAGAGAGATCCTAGCCCCCTTTCTTTTACTTGACTTCACTGTCTATTAGAAGATTTATCTTTTATTTTAAAATTGTAAAACCCACTGTGCCTTCCAATGTCACGCAAATAATCTTACTGGTCTTTTTGTCTTGCACAATCTGAAGAAAGCCACACACACATCCTCTGACCTGATAAAATGATCTCTAGAACAGATGAAAGTGGCTCAATCCAGGAATTAATGAGCCAAGAATATTCCTCTATGCTGTTCTCTCAGTTCATCTGGGTATTATCTCCATTTTCTCATGTTTTATCTCCTGCTTTATCTTTAGGATCCAATCTCAGATGTCATTGGTGAAATTGTTACAGAGAAAAATAATAACAACAGTGGTTTAGACCTATCAGTTATTGAGTTGAGATTCCTATAACCTTTGACACAGTAGATCATTTTCTGATTTTGCAAGGATACAATTCCTTGATTCTCCCTGTGCTTCCTTGAATGGGGCAGAAACTGAGTTCATTTTACCCCTCCCTTTTATGCTTCCCTGTTGTCCACCAGTGGCACCACCATCACCTTGTTCTATCAACTTCAGTATTATTTTTAGCCTATTTCTCTATTGTCTCTTACATATACTACATCAGTGGTACACTATCCTCTGTGTCTCTATTGTTTCCCTGAGAGTTTAGTCTCTCACTTACAATGTATGACCTTAATTTGCTAATTAGCTTTTCATTTTCATATATCTGTTTCTCCCATCAGACCGTAAACTCCGTGAGGCAGAGTTCATATCCTACACAAGAATCTGAGATTGATACATAATTTATAAGTGACTTATAAATTTGAATTTGAAGGGAGAGAATGTAGCCACAGTCCTCATAAACTATTTCCCCTTCTTCCCCCAATAGAAAATGTCTAGCTAATAATTAATATACAGAGTTATTTCATGGAACAGTACTTTCCATGATGATGGAAATGTTCTGTATCTGTACTGTCCAATACAGTCGCCACTAGCCACATGTGACTATGAGCACTTGAAATGTAGCTAGGATGGCTGAGAAACTAAATTTTTTAATTATATTTTTAATTAAACTTAAATGGCCACATGTGGCTCATGGCGACTGTATTCAATAGCATAGTTACGGAGTTCGTAAGTTATTGGTGCCTGAAGATTCATCCCTACCCTTTTCTTTCCCTCACTACTGGTATAACCCAAGCTGGGGTATGGAGAAGAAAAATATGCAAGGAGAAATATTTGTCTCTTACATACTGGCCTAGGACTGTAAATGTATTTTACAAAAAAAAATGCTGTAAATGATTAGGTGTGGTCAAAATAATACAACTAATACAACTTCCAGTGCATTATGGATTCAATAGGCTTTTACAAACCACCTTGCAGATCTGACCATCAGAAGTAAAGTTCCTTAAGGCATAATGTGCTATTCAAAGAATAGTCTTGGTAAGAGATAGGGCTGAAGCCCAGTAAAGTTATCTCCTTTCTGATGAGCCACCTCCTTTCTAGCACAGGCTCTGGGAAAAAGTTAAGACATTCTAAGGCTTATTAATATTTGAGTAATGCAAAAGAACTAATGGTTCTGAGAGAATTCAGGCAATGAGAAGGACTTGATTTTTATGCTAGATCTCTAGATCTTAAGAGATTGTTCAGCATTAGATATCCGGTCCAGTTCTAGAATCCCTGAGTCCAAATCCTGTTTAGCTACTGCTTCTAGCCATCGTACGGTGCTCTTCCTAGAGGAAGCCATTGGCTGTTTCTCATGAAGCGAAGAACAAATGACTGAGTGCTCTAAGGAGAAAAGCCCTTCATATCTGATAGTTCAGCAGCTGTAGTCTTCAAGCTTCTCACACCCTTTCCAGATGTTATTAGGAAAGTGTTGAAACACCAACTCACACATTTGTTTACAATCATGTAAAATTCATAGATTTCTTACAAAATACTATATAAGCCACAATGTCCTCAGATTAGTTTTGGAATGAGTTGGGTCTGTTAATTTTTGCCTGAGCTCAATCTAACACTACCAGCATACTTAAAATGTAAATGTAGTTAACTTCTTATCCAAATTGAGATATGAATATGCTTCTTGCCAACATTCAGCAGGCAAATTTATAAATTATGTGCCAGTAGAAAAACTACTGATTATATGTATTTCAAATATGTGTACAGTAATGAAACATATAGGCAATAAAAACATTTGTTGAGAGCCTGTTATATACCTAATTCACTAGTAGGTGCTATGAAATGCAAAAGTATTTAAGCAAATGCCTCATCTACATGGTATAATCAGGTTAGTTAGGAGTAAGGACATAAGTGGGAAAAAACTGTATGATGCTATTGGTTGGAATAAATGTGAGGTAAAGGGTTTCCTATTACCTCTGTAAAAAAGAAGAACCCAAGCACAATACTTTGAAATTGATTTTATGCTGCCTAAAAAGAACAGATGTTTCACATGAAGACTGATATGTTGAGATTCTTATGATTCCCGTAAAAATCAAAACCTCAGTCACTATCACTTTCAGGAGGCCATCACAACAAACCTGTTCTTCTGAGTCTGGGAACAAGGCTTTTGATAACCTGGATCTCAGTGGAGAGCAGACCACATGCACAGAAAGAAGCAGTGAACTCATGATGTGTAGAATTTTAAGTGGAGTGCCTTTATTTCCATTTAAGGTCTCTCTACTAACTTGAGGCACAAAAATGTCTAAATAGGATAGATTAACTCCTAGAAACATGCACCAAACTTCTTCACTGCACTGATTGTCATTACTCAGCTTCAGAGCTGCTGAGTGATCCCTAAATATAGGAATTCTTGCGTCTTTATGCCTTTTTTTTGGTGAAATATAACAGAGAGAAAAGTGAACCAAAGCATAATTTCAAATTAAGCACCGGGGTAACTACCATGCAAGTCAAGAAATAGAACATTGCCAGAACCCCAGAAGTCTCCCTTATGCCCTCTCTCAGCCACTTCAGCCTCCCTACCCACCAAAGGTAACCACTGTCCTGAGTTTATGATTAGCATTCCCTGTTTTTCTTTATGGTTTTACCAACTAAAGATGCATCCTTTACCTGTTTGTTTGTATTGCATTTATATAAATGGAAGCTTATGGTATGCTCTGGTTTCTTTCACTTAACATTATCCTTATGAAATGCAATTATGTTATTGCAAGTAGTTGTGCATTTATTTTCTTTGCCGTATTCTATTGAATGCATATACTAGACTTTATTCTACAATTAATGGACATTTCAAGTATTTCCAGTTTGATACTAGTATGGGTAAGGTTACTATGAACATTCTTGTATATGTCTCTAGGTAGACATGCATATGAATTTCTGTTGAGTGCCCATCTAGGAGTGGAATTGCTAGGTCATAAAGTATGCATATGTTTAACTTTAATAGATAATGAAATGCTAATCTGTTTTCCAAAGAGATTTTATAAAATCTACTACCCCAGCAAAGTTTGTATGTGCTCTACTATGTATTTTTGTCAGTCTGGTTAGTTTTAGCTACTCTGATGGATGTGTACTATTATCTTATTTTGGTTTTAATTTGCAGTTCCCTGATTACTAGTGTGGTCAAGTGCCTTTTTGTATGTCTGTTGACCATTTGGATATCATCATTTGTGAAATTATTGTTCAAGACTTTTACTCATTTTTCATTTGGTTATCTTTCATTTTCTTATTGATTTATAAGGTTTATATATTTCAGATGTGAACCTTTATCGGATGGATGTATTGCAAATTTCTAATCTCATTATGTGGTTTGCCTTTTTATTCATCTAGTAGTGTCATTTGATGAATAATAGGTCTAAATTTCCATCTGGTCAAATTTATCAATCTTTCCCTTTATTCAATACTTTTTGTGTTCTGTTTAAGACATCTTTACCTGCTTTAAGATAATGAGGTAATTCTCCTGTATTTATTACCTTCTAGAAACCTTGTTTTGCCTCTCACATTTATATCTATAGTTCACCTGGAATTGGTTTTTGTATATATTGTAAAGTAGAGATCAGATTTCTTTTTTTCTCCCACATAGATATCCAATTGTCTCAGCACCACTTGTTGAAAAGATCTGTTTCTACATTGCCACATTTGTCATAAATCAAGTGTCCATGTAAGAGTAGTTTATTGCTGGGCTCTCTATTCTGTTCTAGTAATATCATATCTATCTACTTTATGCCGATATCAACTGTCTTAACTATTGTATATTCTTTTATATCTTCAACATACAATTATATCATTTTGAATAATGACAGTTGATGTCTTCCATTTTAATCCTTATACCTTGTACTTCTTTTTCTTAACTCATCCAACTGGCTAGGACCTCCAGTACAATGTTGAATAGAAGAAGTTGGGGTAATAACATCCTTATCTTATTCCTGATCTCAAAGGGAAATCTCTCAACAGTTCACTCTTGTTTGAAGAAGGGTCCTGGTGATGGTGGTGGTGTTATTGTTACTGTTGTTTTAATAAACCTTTTAGCAAATTAAGGAGCTCCCCTTCTGATCCTGGTTTGCTGAGAGTTTTTATCATGAGTGGATGGTTTTTCTGTGTCTACTGAGATAATCATATGATTTTTCTCTTTTATTCTAATAGTGTATATGGATTGGTTTTTCTACTGTTAAACCAACCTTGCAGTGCTGGCATTAACCCAACCTGGTCATGATGTACTGGCCATTTTACATATTATTGAATATAGTATATTAAAATTTTATTTAGGATTTTGTGTCTATGCTTATAAGTAAGATAGGTCTGTAATTTTCCTTTCTCTAATATTCATGTCAGGTTTTGCTGACCTCATGAAAAGAGCTAATGAGTACTTTGTTTTCTAGTCTCAAGAACAGTTTGTATAAAATTTATTATTATTTCTTCCTTAAATGTTTGGCAGAATTCACTGAAGAAACAATCTGAATCTAGAGTTTTCTTTATGGGAAAATTTTTATTTATGGATTAAAAAGTATAATGCTAATTTGAGATTTTTCTATTTATACTTGTTTCAGTTTTTGACAGTGTTTTTTGAGCAAGTTGTCTACCTTGTTTATATTTTCAAACCTATGGGCATAAAATTTTTCATAGTGTCTTCTATTATCATTGTAATGTCTATAGGGTCTGTGGTAATGTTCCACTTTACATTCCTTACATTGTTATTTTGCTCTCTTTCTCTTTTTAAAATCAGTTTGTCAGGCATTTATCAATTTTTAAAGAACCACCTTTTGATTTTGTTGATATTAGTATATGTATGCTTTCTATTTCATTAATTTCTGTTCATATTGCTTATCATTTCCTAACTTCTACTCTTTTTTTTTTTTGCTTTTTTTTCTGATTTCTTGAAGTGAATGCTTTTTTTTTTTTTTTTTTATAAAGAGTCTCACTCTGTTGCCTGGGCTAGAGTGAGTGCCGTGGCATCAGCCTAGCTCACAGCAACCTCAAACTCCTGGGCTCAAGCAGTCCTTCTGCCTCAGCCTCCCAAGTAGCTGGGACTACAGGCATGTGCCACCAGTTTTTTCTATGGCTAATTTTTTCTATGTATTTTTAGTTGTCCAGTTAATTTCTTTGTATGTTTAGTTGAGACGGGGTCTCACTCTTGCTCAGGCTGGTTTCGAACTCCTGACCTTGAGGGATCCGCCCGCCTCGGCCTCCCAGAGTGCTAGGATTACAGGCGTGAGCCACCGCACCGGGCCTTGAAGTGAATGCTTTTTTAGCTCATTGATTTCTTGGATATTTTGTGTGTTTGCTTTCTTATTTATGTGATTAGGTGTATAAATTTCTCTCTAAGCAATTAACTTTATTCCTTCAAGTTTTGATAATAGTATTTTCACTGTTATTTAGTTCCAAATAGTTCTGTTTTATATTTGAAAAGAATACGTATGCTCTTTTATTTTGGGTACAGTGTTCCATACAATGCCTGTTGGTTCAAATTTACTGATTGTGTTGTTCAAATCTTTTATATCTGGCATTTTGTCTATTTATCAGCTATTGAAGAATGTTTAAATATTCCACTATAATTATGAATTTATCTATTTTTTCTTGTAGTACTATTAACTTTTACTTTCAATATTTTGAAGATATATGTTAGATATGCCAAAATTATTATATTTTCCTGGCAAATTATTAAATGTCCCTCTTTGTTTCTAATAATGACTTTAGTTTTAAAGTTTAACAATACCGGGTGTGTGTGTGTATGTGTGTGTGTGTTTGTGAGAGAGATTCCATCCTATAACTTTTTTTCTTTCTGTATCCATATATTTTAGATGTGTCTCTTGTAAATGGCATTAATTGTTTTTTTTTTTTTTAAGCAGTCTGAGCGTACAATCTTGGGTCATTTAGCTCATTTTAATTAAATTACTAATATATTTGGTATAATGGCTAGGAGCATTGGCTTCAGTGCCAGACAGATCTGGGTTTTAATATTGGCTCTACCATTGACCAGATGTTGACTTGAGCTTGTCACATTAATAACTCTGGGCTTTAATATGCAGTGGTATTAAAGGATTAATGAGCAAAAATGTAATAAATTCTAAGTGCTATTATGGAAGGAGAAGTAAAGCTGGTGTAAGGAAAAGACAGTCTTCCTCAAAAAGATGAATTATTGTCAGAAGGAAAAGAAATAAGGTTAAATGGGTAAGGTGAGACCAAATCATGGGAGCATTGAAAACTTGGCAGAAGAGTAAAAACTTGCCCTGGTAGGAGCTATTATAAGTTCTTGAGCAGGAGATTGGCATGACAGGACTGAAAAGACCACTACTTTGAAATTCATTCTCAGGTGGGTGTTAGCCTATCCAGTATACCTGAGAAACCTGTTGGCCATTGTGAAAAGGAGCTGTACCAGAAAACTCATGAAGACCTAAAGAACTACAAAAGAATATAACAATGTTTTAATGACAGGAAAGCGTTGAACTGTGGTTAGCTTCTCTCTGCTCCAGTAAAGGGCAGTGAGTTAGCTGAGGAGGTGAAGATGTTTAATGTGGAAGTGGCTACAAGTGGTTCCATGTTGTGTTGCAGTGCCATTCTGCTTCAAGATGTCACAATCACACAAATTATATAGGATAAAAGGAGATTGACTTAAGTAGCCCAATAATTGAGGTAGAGTTGAAAGTACTTTTATTTCTATTTTTCCTCTACTGCTAACTTAGTATGTAATCTAAAATTCTTGATTTTTTTTCCTATTTTAAGTAGGAATAATTTCTAGCCTGCGTACCTCTCAGATTTATTGGAAAATGATAGTTATGGAAGTATTTAGGGAACCAAAGTTAAAAATCACTTTAAAATAATTATTTTGATATGTAGACATATTTTCATATATATAAATCAAGTTTTAATATTTATCAATTAATACTCTAAGCTTATAATTCTTAAACATTTTGGTCTCTAGAATTCCTTTATAATATTAAAAATTGGGACCCCAGAGAGTTTCTATTTATATTTATATCTACCTACCTATCTATACCATATTAGAAATTAAAATTGAAAAATATTTAAGGTGTTTATGAATTTATTTAGAAATAATGACAAATACATAGTATAATAAATAACATTTTTATTAAAAAATAACTATAGTTTCCAGAAACAAACTATGAAGAATGGTATTTCTTTATATTTTTATAAGTCTCTCTAATGTCTGGCTTGGTAGAAGAGAGCAAGGTTCTCATATCTGTTTCTGAATTCTCTTGTTTGACATCTCACAGACCATGTAACCTCTGGAAAACTCCACTTTACACTTATGAGAGAATGAGGGTGAAAATGGCAAATAACATCTTAGTCTTATTATGAAAATAGTTTTAACTTTGCTAAACCCCCTAAAAAAGTCTCAAGGACCCACAGGGGATTTCAGACCACATCTTGAACACTGCAGCTCTAAAATATTCCTATATATGTCTGCTAAAACAGACACTAAGGAAGCACTAGACAACTAGATGTCAAAAGCAGTTAATGTTATTGCTATAACTTAAGACAACAAAGTTGTCAAAAATATTTAACATATAATTTCATATTCAGATATATTCTATGTAACATATATATTTTCCAATTTCATACAATCACATTTTGAAAGTCATTCCTATACTTTAAAATCTAATTTTCAAATCCAATCCAATGTATAAACAGACACATAATTCCTATAAATGGAGTAGCTGAATTTAATGTGACTTTGGTGATATTGCATGATTTAAGTTACTTTATAGGATCAGACTCACTCCCATTTTAGGCTCACAGCATTATTTTTATCATTGCATTTAAATCAATGGTAAATAGTTAAAAGATGTTATAAGCCAGTTGTTCCCAAGATGATTTTTTTTTAATGTTATGGAGAGCATGGCTTGGAAATTGTTATTCACAAATCATAGCATTTGGCCTTTTCATATCTCCAGGTTTCCTGATCCTCTTCATCCGGCCAGTAGCAAGGAAGCATTCAGGGGCAAGTGACATTCTCAAAATCAAGTCTTTTCTGTCCTGATTCATATGTAGTGGGAATTGTTTTTTCCCATGGATTAAAAGTATTCCGGAGCAAAGAGGTAAGTTAAGTCTCTGCATATACTAAGATTCCTCCAGAGCCCCAGAGAAAGATGGGTTTGAGGATGTGGCAAAAGTTAGTGGTCTGCAGAGGCCTATAATCATCTCTGGCTAACACTACCTTTGGCTGCTTCAGGACTATAGACTCTTTTAGGAATCCCTTTTCTATATTCAGGAGAACTTACAGAGAAAGCAGTCTGCCTGCTTAATCCTCCCAAGGGGCCCTCGGCTCTCTCTCTCCACTTACCATTTCCCATTATTTTCTTTTCTTAAAGGAAAAGCTGACCTTGCTCCCCACTACTCAGGTTATGCTGTAAGAGCTACTGTGCGTGTATTAGGGGCACACACAGCTCTAATGGTCATCCCATCCTTTTTTTGTTTTTTAACAAAGAAGTTTTCACTCTAGTCTAACTGAACCATAGCACCACCTCCCACCACAAGCAATCATATCTCCTTGAAGCCTGAAGAGGCATGAAAGCTCCTTTGAATCAAATGTTTAAAATGACCTGTTAACCACCCATGCAATGTTCCCACTGCCTCCCTAGATCTGAAAGGAACTGTGGCTGAAAGGAACAATATCTGGTTTTGAAACCTACTTTTTAAAATTTGACATATTTGATGACTGGATTTTTAAGCAAAGATACATGGTAGCTTTTTCATGTTCTTAATTTCTTTCATCATTTTTAAAACACCCCTGCTTTTCTATTTTTCCTTTCTTTTAGACCCATCTTTTTTTCTTTCTGTTTTTTCTGCTTGGGTCGATATGATGCAGAGCTAAAGACAAGTGAGAAAAGAAAAATGAGGGTCAGTAAAATGAGCAATAAAATCAGTTCATGAGTCAAGAGACAAAGTTATGGGAAGACAGAAAAGGCTAATTCCAGAAGGTCCTCCTAGGAGAAGCCGAAACAGGGAGCACACCTCAAAATAGAGTCCTTCATAGAACCACTGATAGCCAGACTATAGGGCAAGAATATGAGCATGGTCACTAGGAGGCCAAAAAATTCTGCCAACAGGGATCCATTTTTTAAATATGCTCTTTATGGACATTGTCTGACCCTTTGAATATAGTCCTCAAAATATGTCCTTGATCCAGCTAGTTTTCAGTTTTTATGCAAAATAATGATGTGTTTGAAAGTGTTGGATCTTAATTTTTTATTTCTGCATTGAAAGCCCTCAAATATCAGGAATTGTCACCATGTTTATTTCTTCTTTCTTAAAAAATGCCAAAACTACTAGATCAAAAATATTAATAATATCCTGATTTTCTTGTATGTGGTGTTGGAGGGGGAGGAGAGGTGAAATTCACATAACTGAAATTTTAATTATAATCATTTCTAACACTTTATTTTTATGATGGGCCATATGATCCATAAACAGCTTTTAAACCTATCCATTTAATCACAGCTTAGGTTAGAAAAGGTTGCCTGTGCAGAGTGAGGTCATGGGATGAACCCTCTGAGAGCAGGTGGGAGGCTGGTAAGGAGTGAACATCAAGAAGCCTCGTAAAGGAAAGCAGTGCACCAGCTGGAAAAACATGACACCAGATGCAATAATAATCATGAAGAGATCTAGGCCCCACAGCTACTAGGGGTTTTATAAAATAGAAGGAAAGATATTTGAGTGAATAAGCTACTTTCTGTGCTCTTTGTGTGCTGGATGGCACTTATAAAACACTAGGGGTTACGAAAATCAACCTTCAGTGGCTACCTACTGACCTACCCTTTTGCACCTAAGCTACAAATACATGTGTAGTCATAGGAAGCACAATCCCAAGTTCTAACCACGATTTTCTAAATACCACTCCATCATTGAGGGAATTTGTCTATTATGATCAATCTATGGAACTTCTAGCTCCCTGGCATAACCTAAAAAGTGAGGGAAAAAGTCACATTTACCTTCAAACTGAGAATTCAAAATGTGAATTCATAATATCAACATAAAGCTATATGAAAATTCAGTTTTACCTTAGAAGAAGTCATAAAATATATGTCGATAACCAGTTATGTTATTTGCCTAAAATACAAACATATTTCAGCAATCACATTTTCCTTAGAATCCATCAATGAGAACAACAGGTGAGCTCCTGCTCCCAAGCTTCGTAGCAAGATTGTTAAGATTACTTTGTCTTATGATGTCTTGGATTTGCATCTAGTTAATCCAATGCAGGTGGTTAGCAGGGGACACAGCAAGGGGATTAGAGAATAGATAAAACAAAATTAGCCATGTTATAATTGGGTAATGGGTACACAGGGGTTCATTATACTCTCTACTTTGGTATATATTTCAAGTTTTCCATAGTAAAGAGTTTAAAAATTATATTTAAAATTTTGACCTAGCCTGTCTTTTTTATTATTACTTCAGAAACAATCAATGCAGATTATAAAATTTTATAATTTAGGAAGGATAATAGAGTGTAAAGAAGGAGTCAATTTTAGCAAAGCATTACCTTTCCCAACACTCAGATATCAAATATCTTAATAATGCCACTCCACAAATGTAAATTGATCAGTCATCCTAGTAGCTTCAACTAGTCATCAACTTTAATCCATTATTTCTCCGGTATGGACTAACACTGATACTACCCCACATTTGTGAAAGTGAGAGATGAGAAAAACAACTGTAAAACACATTGTGCTATGTAACCAACTAGCAGTGGTGATAATTGCAAGGACAGATCCAGTGGTGAACCAGTGTGAATAAATAAATGCCTTAGAGTAATGTGTTCACCCTCTATGAATTGAATGAAGTCTGTCTGGGAAGCAAGACATCATCCGGTCAAATTCTCTCTGCAGTGTGTTGCAAAACACCTTGACAAAGCACTGATGAGCAATTAACTGCCACCTGTAGAAAAAGCAAGCAATGTCATTTCTTCAACCTAACCATAAAGTCAGTATTTCACATTTCAGTACAGTTGTGGTATAGTGGTTAACTATTGCTAGGTAATAAATCACCCAAACACTTAGCAGCTTAAACAACAAACATGTATTGTCTTGCATCATTTCTGAGGATCAAGAACCCATGAGCAATTTAGGTGGGTGCTTCCGGCTCACAATCTCTTAAGAAGTTGAAATCAAGCTCTTTGCCAGGGCTACTGTCATCTTGAGGCTTAACTGAGGCTGGAGAATCTGCTTCCAAGTTCACTCTCAAGGTTGTTAGCCAGCCTCAATTCCTTACCACAAGGGTCTCTACATAGACTGCTCTATTGTCCTCATGACATGTAGCTGGTCTTCCAAAGAGGAGGTGATCAGACAGAAGTGAGAGAGAAAAGAGAATTAAGAGAGAGAGCAGATGAGAGTGCCCACAATAGACGCTGCAGTCATTTATAATCTAGTCTTGGAAGTGAGATACCTCCATTTCTGTCCTATCCTGTTGGTCATATAGACCACCTCTAGTACATTGTGAGAGGAAACAACACAAGGATACAAATTCTAGGAGGCAGGAATCACTGGGGACCATTTTGGAGGCTGGCTACTACCTGCAGAGTAAAAGAAAAGAAATAACTCCTAACTATTAGAGATAAAATAGATGAAATAGATTTTTAGCCTCCTGAGTAGCTAAGACCACAGGTGCATGCCACCATGCCCAGATAATTTTTTTTTTTTTTATTTTGTGTAGAGATAGGGTCTCACTATGTTACCCAGGCTAGTCTTGAACTCCTGGCCTCAAGCAATCCTTCCACCATCGCCTCCCAAAGTGCTGGGATTACAGGCATGAGCAACCATGCCTGGCCATAAAGATTGTCTTTAAGATAAGTATAGTTGGACTTCAATCCATCTGGGATGGTTTTGTTGCTAAAGTCAAAGAAAAGGGAACCAAACAATTACTTATAATCATTTAAAACTCTCAAAATGCTTTAATGCTATAAATCTCTATATAAGAGCAGAATATCATTATCAAGTTGTGGGTTTGCTGGGCTTATCTATATTCATAACAATTACAATGCTGCTAAATTCTGTATTATCCCTATCATTCCCAAATGGGGTTATGTGTGCCACTGCCAAACCTCAGTTCCGAGCTCCTAGTCCTGTTCCTGGTAGACTTCAGTCTGACTTGGCACAAATGCTCTAGCCTGACTTTTTCTTGATTCTTAACCTTGACCATCTCAACAAAGGAATAATGGTAGAAGAGAAAGGAAATACAATATATGGTTTCTGCCTTCAATAACCTTAAAATCTCAATTCAAGAAGAAAATAATCTCCTATACCCACAACTGGAGGCCTTGGAAAAAAACATGAGAAACTTTATACACTGACAGACCCTAGCTACCCCTACGGTTCAGTTTATACAGAACAAATGAAAAGTTATGCTCCAGTCTTTTTCTCTGTATTCATCTCTAAAACCACGGTTAGGTAGTGATTTCTAGCACCAGTGCTTTTGAAAAATATTTTTGGGTTTCCTACCATACTTTGAGCAAGTCATCAATGTAGAACAAAATCTGACTTTACTTACAACCTCAACCCAGTAACTTAATAGTAATTGATGAGGGTAAACCATTGAAGTATTAGATAAATTTCATAGTCGACCAGGAGAAGCATATTTATTCAACTATGATGTTGTTCAATTATAATAATAAAACATGTAATCTTTGTTATTATAAATATTGGAAAGTAGATATTGTTTCATCAAAAATAATAACTGATAACATACTCAAAAGTAGCCCTAAAAATGGTAAACTATGCAAACTAAAGAATGATTATTTCAGTATAGAAGAAGAGAAAGGGAAAGATGAGTGACATCTTTTCACATTCATGATAACTATTATGAAAGAAATAGTCTTTCTAATAATTTTTCTCATTGGTAAAAGAGAAATTTAATGATTTTTGTAGTTGGTAGGATAATAAATTAACTCTCTTTTGTGGAAAGAATTTGATGCATATGACCATTTATTCTGAGTCTAATAGTCACTATCAATCATTATCTCCTCCAAACCCAATAGTACTCAATATCCTACAATTCTGAGGTGCATATTCCTTTTTGAGTCATTGATGGTATCAGAACATGTAGAATTATGGTGTTGTCAGGTGTTTTCTTGTCAAGATAATTCATCAGTATATCTTAAAAGGAAATGTTTTTGGTACTGCTCTAAAGGATAAAACACCTACACAACATCCCCCCAAAAATTAAAATGAAAATTTGTGTATCCTTTAGCAGAGAATTAAACTGTTTCAGATTAGGAGATTCTCCTCTATGGCTCATTCTTTATGAATTATCATGTTTACATAGCCAGATTATGTGGATTTTCTTTCTAGGTTCACTTTAGCAGACACTTTTCCCAGGGAAAGACATTGTTGTTGATCATAGCAGTAGGTCTAATTCCTTTCTCATATGTTTATTTTTGAGGAACTCCCACAGACCAACTTGGCCTTAACCACAAATAGA
The DNA here is from genome assembly GCA_963574885.1 of Lepilemur ruficaudatus. NCBI lineage: Eukaryota > Metazoa > Chordata > Mammalia > Primates > Lepilemuridae > Lepilemur > Lepilemur ruficaudatus. The sequence goes on from CAUYRT010094967.1 coordinate 36,899, forward strand.
AGTTTGTTCTGGATGATTTGTGTTTCTGTGTGCTAGGTAGGGGGCAGTGATGGGAGGGTAGAAAATAAATCTTGCATGATACAAACATATAAGAGAAACCTCAAATACTTCAGGCCATGTCTCACCAAAGAATAAATGATTGATATCAGATTCTTTCCTAAGAGCAAGTTCTGATAGGCCAGGAATGGCAATACCATGAGAACACTGAGCACCTAAAAGAGGTCAGACAGGTTCAGTCATCTGTTCCTCTTCCAAGTTCTGCCTAAGGGCATACCTTGACTTCCAAAGGAGTTTAAAATGAATATTTACAAATACTTTTTCATCTTACAACTTCAAAACTATTGTCAACTCAGTAAAACTTTTTCTTAATTTTCTATTAAAAACCCCTAATTTCAAAATTACTCCTATAATCAGGAAACTGTCTCTCATACCTAGACAAGGATCCTATATGATTTTCACTTTCCAATTCATTCTGGAAGTTCCTGCCATGCTGACAGCCCCATACTACTTCTCTGAACACATCATTGCTCTGTTGAAAACATTCAATACTTCCATTATTTGTCTTCTGGCATTTATGGCCATTCACAATTTGCCCCCACATTACCTTTCAAGAATTTTCATGCACTACTCCCCTAACAAAAAGGGTTTCTTTTCAACCATTCTCTTATGTAGGAAATACCTTCTCCCTCTAATTCATAATGCCTCCTTATTTATCCAAAAGTCAATCGTCTCTTCTGTAGTCTTCTGTAATACTTTTGTTCATATGATCAGTTCAAACCCATATGGCTCACATGTATTTTCTCATATTGTAGATATTTATATGTATATATACGTGTAGATTTATGTATATCTCCCCTAAACTATGGTAAACTCCTAGAGGACAAGAATCATATTTTAGGCAACTATGTTATTTGCATAGTCTCCGCAGGATACCTTTCCCATTACAGGTGCTTAGCACGTGTCTGTGGAAGGAAGGAATTACAAAAGGTAATGAAGCAGGCCAGTAAGCATGCTGGCTTTTTAAAATCTAATTTTGATCAACTTCTAGAGCAGTGGTTCCCAATTCTGGTTGTTTACTTGAATCACTAGGGATTATTATTTTAAAATAACAATGCCATACCTAACACCAAATATATTCAAATCTCTAGGGTGGGAGTGTAGGGACCTAGCATCAATATATTAGGTTATTAAGTATGGAATGTCTGATTTCCTTAAGTACTAACTTTGGCAGTTGATATCTCTGACATTTCACTTTGACACTTCTAATTTTGTCTTGTTTTTTTATTGTGAAAGTACATCCTCAGTCTCTCAAATGCACGTTTTGGCTTGTAATTATCTTTCAGATTTTTTTAGAGCAATTTTTGTGAAATCATGGATAAGTCAAAAATTAATGTTATTTTTTAATATGAGTTCTGTCGTGGAATGCAGCGCAGACAGCTTGAAACATCAACAAAGTGTTCGGGAAGGATGTGACTAATGAACGCACAGTATGTTGATGGTTTGAGAAGTTCCATTCTGGTGATTTTAATCTTGAAAATGAGCCATGTGGCCGACCTGAGACCAAGGTGGATAATGATGAGCTGAAAACTGTAGTGAAAGCAAATTGTCTCGAAGCTTGCCTTTCTTTGCTGTCATGACATAAAGGCAAACCATTGCTACACCATATTGTTATATGTCATGAAAAATGGATTCTTTTCAACAAACACAAGCATCTGGCACCATTGTTGGATAAAAATGAAGTGCTGAAACACAGTTCAAAACCGAATAGTCATCAAAAAAAGCTAATTGTGTCTGTTCGGTGGTCTAGCACTGGTATTCTCCACTACGACTTCATGAAACCTGGTCAGTCAATTACAGCGGATGTCTACTGCAACCAACTTGACAAAATGATGAGGATGTTTGTGATTAAGCAGCTGAGATTGCTGCTCTTGCAAGACCACAGGTCACAAAAAAAAAAACAGTGCTGCTCAAACTACAGAGGCTGGACTTGGAAACTATCTGTCATCTACCATATTCACCAGACCTTGCACCAACTGACTACCACTTCTTCCAGGCTTTGGACCACTTCTTGCAAGGAAAAATAATCAATTCTCAGCAAACTGTTGAAAATGCTTTTCACGATTTCATTGCCACTCGCTCTCTAGGCTTCTTCACTGCTGGCATAAGCTACCGTTAAGACAGCAAAACTATGTTGATAGTTTAGGCATATACTTTGATTAATTGTACTGCTTCTTGTTTGAGATATAATACTAAACTTTTGATTCATAATCAGACATTTCATATCTAATGACCTAAATGTTGTAAAAGTTCCCCAGGTGATCCTAAAAAACATTGGTTCAAAGTGTAATTCCTAGACCAGCAGCATCAGCATCACTGGGAATTACTGTAAATGCTCAGACCCTGCACCAGAGCTACTAAGCCAGAAATCTGGGTATGGGATCCAGCAATCTGTGTTTGAACAAACCCTTCATATGATTTTGATGGGCATTAAAGTTTGAGAACTACTGCTCTATAATACTAATAAAAGTAGAACAGGAGCCAGTGTGTCCGTAATAAAAAGGAGTTTAATGAATTTGATGTTTTTGTGACTGCAGGTAACAGAATCACTGCGGAGACAGGATAAAAAAATAAAAACTGTACAAAGACCCTTTAATAAAATAAGAAAAATCTTCAAAAGAAAAATTGGTAATCAGTCTGAATTACCGAAGACTAACATGAAGGATGTCTTTATTTTATAGGGGCAAGATGAGAAAAAGGTAAATAAGAAAAGAGATGCCATCTTAAATGGATATAAAGGTTAACAGAAAAACATTTTTCAATTATATACACTTAAGGAGAAGAGAGGAAAATCTCATACACACTCCTGAACAGGGAAGGAAAAATGATCACAGCTGATCATGTAAAGGTAATTGATAATTGTTTTTTTTTTTTTTAATGGGTTCTGGACTGTGCTTGTTTTATCCCCAAATTGTATGAAATAATTAAGTTAGGTACAACAGTTGGTCTTGATGAAGTAGAGTGGAAAGCTAGACACATTGGGTCAGGGATGGAAATGGCTGCTGTGTATTTTAATTGCTGAATATATTTAGCAAGGGCCGGAATGGTCACCTTACAGTCCTAGAGAAGGAGAAAAACCCCCAGCTCTTATAGAAATAACTCAAAGCTATGAGTCAGAAGACCTGGATTGTATAATAATTCTGATTGTGCCACTTAAAACCTCAGGCAAAACTTTCACTCTCACTTTGATCACAGATAAGGGGAAAAGATAATATGGCCACCTGACATAAGATCAGAGTAATACAGTGGAACCCTTTGGCACCAGAGCAGAATTCACTGGCAGTAAAACCAAGAGAGAGAAAGAAAAGCCCGGGATACTTTTAGAACATGGAATGGGTAGAGAGTTACTGACGTAGGTAGCCCTTTGGGGTGATTAGGAGATTGCATAAAGGACTTATGAAGGATTTAAGATTAAGCCAGGGAGGTGGCTCTTGGAGGAATTGCAAAAACAAAGTTCATCTTTATTCTTCCTTTCACAAGCTTGCCTGGATCCAGCCTTGCAGGATATTATAGCAAAAATATTCCAGGTTCAATAGCAAGGTCAAGATGACCCGGCAAGCTGCTGAGGAACCAGTGCTAACTTCTCACTTTTTTTCCTAACCTCTCTGTTCTCTTCATTGTACTTTATTGTGCAGTGCTCCTCCACTCCCACAGACATTGCCTCATAAATCCCTTTTTACTCCAAAAATCTAGTTTAAGTGTAAAGAAACCCAAAAGTTACAAATTTATTAAAAAATTACCGTTTTGTAGTATCTACATTAGTATTTACACATGAATGTGGACTTTTTTATTAGATACCACCTATAACAAAATAAGGTACGGTGATCCAATTTCAACACTATCTAAAAGAACTCAGCTACCAGAACTCCTAGGTTCTAATTCCAAAGTTAGTATTAGCTACTTGGCAGAGCAACCTCTTAGGTCCTTATTTCTTCATCTGAAAAATAGGAAAAGTAACACCTGCCCCCTTACTTCACATAGTGGCACTGGGAAGCAAACCAGATAGATGTTAAATGGGAACATTCTTTCATAAGATGAGTATCATGATACAAAAATAAGGTACTGTTATAATTTAATGTAGTAATAATGTGTTATCAATAACAGCAATAAATATCAGTAGTTTGTCACACAGTCTCATGGCATAATCCCAAAGTCTACCTACCAGGATTTTAGTGAGCATTAAAAAGCCAATCAGGCTGGGTACAGTGGCTCACGCCTGTAATCCTAGCGCTCTGGAAGGCCGAGGTGGGTGGATTGTTTGAGCTCAGGAGTTTGAGACCAAGCTGAGCAAGAATGAGACCCCATCTTGTCTACTAAAAATAGAAAGAAATTAGCTGGACAACTAAACATATATAGAAAGAATTAGCCAGGCATGGTGGCTGGTCCATACCTGTAGTCCCAGCTACTCAGGAGGCTGAGGCAGAAGGATTGCTTAAGCCCAGGAGTTTGAGGTTGCTGTGAGCTAGGCTGATGCCACGGCACTCTATCCCGGGCAACAGAGACTCTATCTCAAAAAAATAAAAAAATAAAAAGCCATTCATTTGATACACCACTGTGTTCAACAACAAGCAGGGAGAGAGGGGGACAGGACAGCTTATTTAAAAAAAAAAAAAAGGAGAGGGAGGAATAAGAGGAGGAAGGGAAGAGAAGGAGGAAGGGAGACAACACAGTTGGAGAGCAAGGGGCAAAGGGAAGCAAGAAAAGTAGGGAGGATGAGGAAGGCAAGACCTCCTTCATGGGCTGCCTTTGTCCTCCTGAAAACCCCCCCTTCCTTGAGTTACTAAGATGGGGTACCAGAAGGAATTTTCCACAAGAAACCATTGAAATCATTCACTGAACTAACCTATTCCATCATGTTTTGGATAGGTTCTGATTTTCACACATGACCCTGGAGAGAGGGTCAGTTTTGATGGCAAAAAATAAAAAAATTAAAAAAGTTTTAAATGAGCAAGGAAATATCTGGCTCAGAAGTGAGCCACTGTTTTACATGAGAACCAGCTTCAGGAAAAAATATTTATGACTGCATTTTTTTAAAATTGTAAAAAAAATAGCCTTGTTTTATGAGGTCTCTTGGGGGAAATGTGCATGTTTTTGTAATATATGTTACCTACACTGTTAAACAGAAAAATGTCAATGAGCGAATTGGCACAGCTTCTTAGGTGCTTAATGATTACTATCTGGGCATAGCCGAAAAGTAGAAAAAAAGATGCAGTTTTAGGGTTTTTAAATTTTGATTAGCAACATAGGGAACTGACATGGTGAGAGTGTTTGGGGTTCAGAAAAGGAAAAGGAAGCTGAAAGGGAGGAAAACAAATACATCAGATAGTAATTAAGAGATTCAAATTTTTCTATATTTCCTCTGTTTTGAAAGAGACACAGAATTTAAATTTCATGGGATTTCATTAGAATGTTTTTTCTTAGTGGATGGAGAAAAACACATCAAAAATACTCAAGCTGATTTATAGAAGAGTAAAACCCATTCCTTTCTTTTCTCTCTCTTTCTCTTTTTCTCACTCACACATACACACACACACCATTAATAATTTCTGAGGCTTATTTTTATATCTCATATACAAAAGCCTAGGATTATTCTCCTTGTTATGTGTTTTAGAAGGTAGTTTAGTTGCAATCTTAAGAAAATTAACTTAATAACCTTTTACCTGCCAAGTGAAGTAAAAAGTCTACTTCAGTGATTAATAGTTTGTACTTCTTCATTGTCTTGAATTATGTAGGGGAGGAGGATTTAATATATATATGAAAATCATAGGTTGGTGAGAATAAAACAAGGCTGCACATTAACAGAGAGCCAAAAGACACTGGACTAGAAATGAAAGGGGGCTAAATTGGTGTTAGCTGCAAGACCAGCAATCATTTCAGACAGTCGGCTCTTTCAGCTGAAAATATGGGAAGTGGAGTGGCACAAATGAGTATCCTCCTTGACTGTCCCAAATATCTGTAGGATCATTAACATGCTTTTCACTCTGTTTAATGGGAGCCCACTGCTTCATTCGATGTAAATGAAGACAAGATCCTTTCAAACAGTAGAAATAAGAGAAGATTTTATATATACATACATACACATACACAGTATATGTTTTATGTAGTTTTATATAGTATATATATAGTATATGTTTTATTATACACATATGTCATTTTCTGATTATAAAATAATTCATGAGAAAAAATTAATAAAATTTTTTAAAGGAATGGTCATTATAGAAAAATTTGTAAAATACAGAAAAAAGATAAAGAAGAAAATAAAAGTTTATAATTCTGCCACCCAAAGAGATATGCTGATTGTTGTATTTCTTCCTACTATGTTTACTTTAATGCTAGACTATCTTTGCTTAGTATAAGAAAAATAATCCCATTTGATGCTTTCTGTACGGCTAGACAGGATATGAATAAAAAGCACAAAAATAAAAGAGAGAAACAATAATGGCATCCAGTTGAACTGTGGGAAGCTGTACCAGGCTCCACGACTAAGTATTCTAAGAAAGAAAGCAATTGTGAGAAATGAGCAGAGTGCTGTGGAAAAAATACACGGAAGACTCTGTTCTACTGCTGTCTTACTGTTACTTTTCTATGACCTTGGGAAAATCACTTTCTTTTTCTAGGCTTCATTTCATCTCCAAAATAGGGGACTGCAGCTCAGCAGCTGCACAATGTTGTAAGGTATTTTGCCCTGTGCTGAAGACCAGAGATTACAGGCAGAAGCTTCTAATCTAATCTAGTGGGTTTTGCAATTTAGAAATGAAAATCTAGGTAAAATTTTGTGATATCCCTGAAATGCCCTCTGCAGTTTAGAAGGAGATAATTTGCAAATTCTTGCCTTGGTGGAGTAAACAAATGCTACCAAAGTTCCTCAGACTCTGAAATTCTGTGATTTAATGTCACCAAAAGTCAAGTAAGTCTTTAAGATACCACCCTAAACCAGTGTTGATCATTCTTATGCTGAAAGTAATCAGTAAATTTGTTCAGGATCCAGGAGAACCCCACTTTCAAAGTGAATGGAAACCAGAGCTGGATGTTCTGTTGATTCAATTGTCACTTTACAGTCCTAAGTACCAAAGGCCAAGTTTTGGCAAAGTTGAGCAGTAAAATCTATTACTCCAAACTTTTCTCCTTCTGATCCTTCTTTCCCCAACCAGTTCCACCTTAATCCAGAAATTCAGCAACTTTGAACTTTCTCTTCCATCTCCTGTGAAAAATTGAAAAGGGGTAGATATGAGTAATTTACAGCTTAGTGTGTTTCTCTCAAGGGTATCTGTACTAAAGTTTTATATGTAATTAGTTAATAAATGTTTTTTTCTCCCCATTGAAGGAATTTTATGTATTACACTGAGTAGGTAGAGAAGATATATTTAGGGAGTAAGACAAAAGGACTTTCTTAGGTTCCCTAAATTCATACAAGATACGGGGAGCCTTTGTTTAAGAGTCTTTTCAAATTCTGGAACAATGAGGATTATGTGTCTAATTTGGGTCATTCTCCAAACTTCACTAAGGACCTCTTCCTCCTGCTTCTTGGAGCTGCATTTGAACATTGTTTTAACTTTTGAATAACTTACAGAAAAACTACCCCAATTACTATAATCCCTGAATGAAATATAATATCAAAGAATCATTTTAAGAATTGGGTGAGGATATTATTTGCTTTGTTTCTGTTTTTTAGTGGAGCTGAAAGAATTTAGGAAGATAATCTCAATTTAAATGAATTACAAATTGAATTAGTGATTAATACATTTACAGATAAATGATTCTTCTAGATCAGTGCTATCCAACAGAACTTCTATGATGATGGAAATGTTCTATAACTGCTATCCAGTGGGTAACCACTAGCCCCATGTGGCTATTGAGCACTTGAAATATGGGTATTTGAAATTCAGAAGCTGAATTTTAAATTTTTATTACTTTTATTAAATCTAAATAGCCACATGTGGGTAATGGATACCATATTAGCACAGTTCTGTTATGGTGTGGAGGCTGTTTGGGTTCTAACCCTGACAAGGGAACCTCGTCCATATAGAGTGACTTTGCCTTTAGAATCCCAGGTCTATTGTAATTATGTTAGTTACCAAAACAAAGCCTGTTGCTATTAACTAACCAGAAACTCTATAGAATTACTGTGGTAACCCTATTGGAGAAACACAGGTTTCTATGTCAACTCCTGTTCAGGATACCTCCAAAAAATCCCCTATAAAAAATCCCCAAAGATACCTTGAAACCACAATTTTTTCTAATGGAATTAGGAGACTGTGACTATTGTCCATTGTTCTTAAGCAAGAACATTTGGGACCCTTCCAGGAAGTAGCTTGAATATCTCTTATAAGGAAAGAGAATTATACAGTGTCTAAAGGCCGTTTGTTGAAAATTTTTTTGATAAATACGTTTTTATCTAAAGGCTGTTTGTCAAAAATCCCTCCTTGAGATTATGCTCACTAACTCTTCTGATATGTTTCTATTAAAAAAAGAAAACATGAGGAAAAAGCCTTTCCATCAGTGCTTCAAATAAGAAGATTATGATGAGATGTTCCACTGACTCTTAATTTCTACCCTGATTGAAACATTAAGGGGGTCTAACCATTGTCCCTACCCCTTTTGGAACAGTTGTGATTGCCCGGGCTTCAGTTCCCTATTACTTCTAGCCCAAAGCCCAGTGAGCTCCACTAGCTGTAAAGGACACTGTTTTCGAGGGCAAATATGCACAAAGATCCCTGGCCAGCTCCCCATGCCTACCTCCACTGCTGTGTAGAGAGGATAGAATCAGTAAGAGTTATAAAATTATATTTATTTTTAAATTATAATAAAAATAGTTTCCTCTTTTTTATAGAAGATTGAGAGGCCTGAAAAAGAAGGCTGAGACTTGGCTGACCTTGAGAAGAATTGAAGATATTTAGATGAAACCAAGTCCTTAGCAAGATTGCTTGGTTTCTCCTGAGTTATTAAGAAAGTTGTTGGGAAACTGAGGATTGTAGCGAAGGGAGTATACTTGTTTCACACAATAACAGATGCTGGTATGAATAAAAACAGGTGGTGGCAATTACTTCCTAGTCAGGAGTCTACAGAAAGGAATCCACATTTGGATCCTGTCTCAGTTTAAGATTATTTGAAATGTAGCAGGGGAAGCTCCCTGTTACCTTCAATAATTGGCTTGCTTGCTTTTCTTTGTCTGCTCAAATCTGTACAGTATAAGCTTTTGGACCATGCTTTCCTTACTGTATTAGACCAAAAGTTGCATTTAGAGCCCATCTTACATAATCTTCTTACTTTAAAAGTGAGAATACAAAGACAGACTTGTCAAGGGTCACCCAGTTGTTACTAGAACTCCTGGCCCAGAGCTTACTTCATATGGCACAAATTTCCTGTTTCCACAACAGCAGCTAAGCCCCTATCTGCTCTCTGTTTCCTTCTCTTTTTTGTAATGAAATTTTAGCAGTTGGAGACTCTAAATAATTTGCATTGAATATGTGTAGCCCTCAGGACTTTTGTTAAACTTATGCTTCAGTTCAACCAGTATTTAGTAAGTGACTGGCTTGCCCAAGCCTTGGTACTGCTAGGCATTGCTCCAGCAGATAACAGCCTCAAACATAGTTGCAGCTAAGATTCTCTTTAAAGGTTATTTCATCTCCACCCAAAGCAGGAAGGCCTGGAGAACTTGTACCAATATATTTCCTTAACTCAATACAGTTAACTCGTATTTACTCATTTTCCTTTTCTAAGTAATTATAGGTTTGCTCTTTTCTTTTTTGTATTCCTGATATCCTTGCCTACTGTCTTTCTTTAAAGTTGAGCACAAGTTCTAGGAAAGGATTGAGATTGTTTAGGGTGGGACCCCACAAGCCAAATCTTGCCCAGTTTCTGTATGTGGGGATTAGGAAAAGATGACTGATTCTTGAAGTTCTAGTCTGATTTTTGGCTTGGTTTGAGAGTGTGGGGATTCTGGCATGAAGGAAAAGAGAGTATAACTAAAAGTGGTGCAGAATTGTTCATCTAAAATCTGGTCCCTGCCGATTCTACTCACTGCTATAGAAAACACACACACACTCACACACACACACACACCAGCTGACATTGTCAAGCCATGCTTTCTCTTCAGATCTTGCCCTCCTCCTCCAGACCTTTCCTCCTGACTCTCTGCAGCCTCACTCTCCCCACTCTGGTACAAGTCACCCTCATTTCTTAGCCTGGACTCTCAGCAGGTCTTAATAGCCTTCGGACTGCTCTTCCACATCTATGCTCGTCTCGCTTTGATCCTTTCTCCATTTTGCACTCAAAGTGACCTTTCAAAAATGTGTTGCTTCCTGGTGTGTGAGAGTAATGACCCAAATCATGAATGGGACCTACAAGGCCATGCAAAAGAAGCTTTCACTCAGCTCATTAGCTTTCTTGCTCTTCATGGGGCACCCACACAGGTGCTACCACCAGTCTTGTTTCCCCCTTGCCCTGAATACTTTTCCCCTGCCCTCAACCTTAACCCTAGCCTCTGCACCCCTACCCTTCCTTCAGCACTCAGTTTAAATGTCTCTTCTTCAAGGCAGCCTTCCCAAATCCCCTGAACTATTAGATGTCCCCCTAGCATCTTCATTTCTTTGCACTGCTTATTACAGCTGTGATGATTAAACAATAAGTCATTGTTTAAAGACTGTCTCCCTTGTCAGAATATAAAACTCAGGAACCATAGCTGTCTTGTTCACTGCTTTATCTCCAGCATCTATCCCAGTGCCCAGCACAAGGTGGTGGTCACTAAATATTTGTTGAACAAATGGCCACATTCAGGTAGAGATACATACAGCCCCTTCCTTGACACATGGGTTCTGGAACAGTAAGAACCTATCCTGTTCTGTGTTGTATCCTTTTGTATTGTTATTCTTTTAACTTTGATTTGGTTTGATTATTTTTACCCTCTCTTTTTACATTTTATTTCCAAAAGGCAAGAAAGAACTCTCAAGTGGAATTTCAGCTGACAGTTGCAGCCATACTGGTGTTCTCAGGACACACCCTGCCCTTTCTCATTTCCTTTATCTACTGGAACCACCAGCAGCCTTGGAGTGACGGATCTTGAACTCTGATTCTCAGTCTGCTGAAGTAAGATTCCCCAAGGCCCCAGTCACATTCCACTTTCTCTCTGAAAGCCTGTCTCTTCTTGTCAGTGCTTTTGCTTGCCAAAGCATTTCATTTTTACCCGTTTAGCAGTTATGTTCTGGCTTTTTATTATAATTGTTTTTGATCCCCATCTACCTAACCTACTAAACTCTGTGTTCTCTAAGGGCAGGTACACTGAACTGATACAATGTCTAAATCATCTTTGTATCCTCAGCATCTAGCACAGTGTTAGGTGTTTATTAAAAGAAACTGATTTTTTTCATTGGTGTAGTAGCAGAGTCACTGAGGTAAAGTCTTTTAGTCTTAACATTTCCATTCATCAATTCCCTCATATATTCTCCCTCACTCCTACCAGAGAAGTACAGAAAATAAAGACTTCCTATTCTTTTTGCCCTTCTTATGAAAGGTTTCCAAAATTACTGAGGAAGAAGATAAAAGTAGAGAGGCTTGTAAAAGTAGAGAACAAGTCAAATAATGCCAATAAATACATACATTGGGTATGGTGTATGTGTAAAGCCCCACAGATCTTTCTCACATCAGATGATAAGAACTTTAAAATGCCAGGAGCATCTGGCAAAAGGTGTCTGCTACAACTGATGTCTCAAAAAAAAAAAAAAAAAAGAGAGAAAGGAAAAAGAAGGAAAAGCAATAGTCCATGAGATGATAAATTGGACATGCTTATTGTTGGTTCTTAGAAGGACAATATTGTACATTGTATGCTTTGTAGTGGAAGTCATCTTCCCTGATGCATAAACTTCTAAAAAATATATTCACTGAAACCAAACATACAGACCTAGAAATATAGTTTCTAATCCCACTTCTGCCTCTATCTAACAGAGTGACCTTGGTAAAATCAGATTACCATCTATAGTTAGTTGTGTTACATATGGGGCCTCTTGTTACAGATTAAAAAATAGAAAGCCTCCTAAAGCAACTTTCTTTTATTTAAACCAGCCTTCATAGAACCACACGTGGATGTGGGGAAGGGTACAGTAAGGCCATGTCTGCTAGGTGAGAAACTAGATTGATACCATTAGATCAATTTAGATTGAAGTTTTGATATCATATCTACAGACAAATCTTTTTCAGATAAAACCACTTCTTGCCAAGTGTCAATTAATTTCCATTCAGGTGTTTCTCTTTGTCCTCATTTCAACTGGCGTTTATACAAAGCCAGTTACTGAAAGGAAATAACCTAATATGGAAGAGCTGTTGATTAGGAAATCTGTGCTCTAGATCTGCTTCCACCACTATAAGCTGTGTCGTCTTAGACACTTTTTTTTTTTTTTGAGATAGGGTCTCACTCTGTTGCCTAGGCTAGAGGGCAGTGACATGATCACAGCTCACTGCAGCCTCGAACTCCTGGCCTCAAGTAATATTCCCGCCTCAAGCTCTCAAATTGCTGGGATTATAGGTGTGAGCCACCATGCCTGGCCAGACACTTTAATAATAGTGACAGTTACCACTTACTGAGCATCTACTCTCTGCTCACTGTGGTAGGAACTTTACAGGTACTATTTCTTTTGATTCTCACAAAACACTTCTTGATAAATGCTATTGGCCTCATTATACAGATGTCTAAAATGAGGCTCGGAGAAGTTAAATAACTTCCCCAGGTCACATAGCTAGTATAGTAAGTGAGATTCTAAAGCCCTTGCTTTTCCCACTGACTGAATTCTTAGACCTCAATTTTTTTCCAACTATAAAATTAGGGAATTTAATTATTTGACCTCCAGAGACAATATTGAATAAATGTAATTTATTCATTGATTTTTCATTATGGAAAATTTTAAACACAGGCATAGAGAGACTCATCCCTCAGCCACAATAATAATCACTTCATAGCCACTCTTGTTTCACCCATACCTACCCACTTTCCTCCCAACCCCAGCCCCTACTAGATTCTTGTGAAGTGCTCCAGATATATTATTTGATCTGTATATATTTTAGTATTTATCATGAAAGGGAAAGAAATCTTAAAAACATAACCACATAACCACAATACCATTAGTACACCTAAAAAATTAACAATAATTCCTTAATCTCATCTGGCACATTCCTAGAGGTCCTTTCACATATCTTTTTCTCAAACTTCCTTGTCAGTGATGTTATCCCTTCCAAGTCACTGATCAAGGCACCAAACCAGACATTAGTGAAGATAGTTGCAGTATATAAATTCTAAGTCCTAAGGAAGAAGTTTTATGGAATTAGTTAAGTTTCACAATTGTGAAAGATGAAATTAGAGTATGCAGAATTAGATATTTGGCTGTTAATGGGATGCATATCAAATTTTTAAAAGAAAGCTTAGCCTAAGGAGTTTATCCGTACAGGTGCAGAAGATTTAAAAGCATTGAAGGATTACAGAGTTGCATCATTTAGAATGTTTCTAATAACTGAGACCATCTAGCATTTTTCTTTTAGAGTCTCAATTTTCATTTGTACAATATTTTCAGGCATATAGGCTCCTGTTCATTGTATTTGTACAGATAATAAGGAACTTACTAAGTATTTTAACAAGTAAAAATCTTAACATGAAGGAAAATATAAGATTTTCACTTTAAATGAGCTTAATTGCTTGGAGTTGCTCCTGAAATATCAAAATGCTGCCTATTGGGCGTGGCTTTGTTGAAACGAATTTCTGAATAATTGTTGCTGTTCGAAGATACCAGTACAGCCTTTCAGACAATTATATTTCCAGCATGCCACTTTTCCCATTAAAGCACTAAGTTGTCTTTGAATGTTCCAATGTCCCCTTAAGTATTTTACTCATTTTTCTTAATGCATCAAAGAGAATTTGATCTCCCTATAGCTGTCACTTCCAAATGTTCCTGTAGCATAGACGGTGCACATTTGACTTTCTGAGCAGAGTTATCATACTGGCTTCATGGTCTCTAGAGCACTAGAGACGTCTTTTAGAATCACCAAACAGGCTTGCAATGAAGATAAGACTGCAGCACCATTTCAGTTTACTCTCCGTCTTACACAATAGTTTTCATATTGCTAAATTAGTCAGGATGGTTATGTTTGTATTTTTATGCAATAATTTGAAAATTAATTACAGCTATAATACAAATACCTGATGTTTTTCCTTGGGGATGATGGCCTTGCTATTTTTCTTAATTCTGATGCTTGAATTCTATTTTTTCTAGTGATCTTTCCACATCTTCCTTTAAGTTTTCTGCTGCAGCAATTTGAAAGAATACTTTTGGATAAATGATTTTTGTGATGGTGGGCACCAATCTACAACTGTCATTAATTGAAGATACATGTTTTAACCTTGTTGGGGAAAAGCTACCCACTTCATCCTTGGTAAAGCATTTCTATAAAAAAATAATACTGACCCTAAGAATTTAAAGTCTCTAAGTCATTACTAACAATAAAAATAATATCTGCATATTGTTTTCCCATTGTTTTTAAAAACCAGTTCAGAGTACCTACTGTATATTAGAATTTGCCTGTAAAATGAATTATAAAAACCAGATGTAAAGTCTCTCCGAAAATGTTGGCATAGTAAATAAAAATAAAGTTCGTAATTATAGAAGTTAAAAAAAAAAAAGCACCAAACCACTAGCCACTGCTAATTCCAGGCAAATTGAACAACGAGATACATATTATTTCAATTTCTTACCATTGTGAGGATTATCCTTTTCCCTGGTCTTTCTGGGTCTCTGGGTAAGCTATAAATGCTAAAGCAATCCATTTCTAGCCAGAAAAAAAGCATTTGTAAGCCAGGATTTTAATTTTTTCTTCTCAAGTCAATTGGTCATCGTGCATACCCCATGAGGCAATTACGTGTAAGTTGTGGAGGGACAGCAGTATGACAGGAGCAGGCAGCGGGAGAACGTGAGCAATGTGTTCATGAAACTTACTTGCTTTCAGACCCTATCCAAGCCTGGTGAGTTATGAGTCTGAGTTAACACCTGGATTATGTTCCACTGGGACCCCGTAACAAGCCTCTAAAATCCCAAGAGGTCCACCAAAATAATGCTTCTTCGTATTCGTAAAGAGCTCGGGTACAACAGTTTATCTCTCACTTTGTAATCATAGTCAAACATGTTCTAAATATCACTGGACCCTTGAAAAACTTCCCACTCTAGCACTCACATCTTTGTCTCTAGGTTTCAAAGATATTTACTATTTTCTACTCTTTTGTCCTCACCTGCATAGTATGAACAATCTACTGAGTCAATGTGATATCATGTTGAAGTGAGGAAATAAGAAGTTTTCTGAGGACTTAATTGTGGCCCAGAGCCCAAAAGGTGATGTAATCCTGTGACAAGAAGGTGAAGCTATACTATTGTCTGTACCAGATGAAAGCAAACTATTTCCACTTCATCATTCATGATTATCCTAATTATTGGCCATATGTCCCTTTGCATGCCAGGAGGAAAAGTCAAGTAGGCACTACTGCAAAAGTACCCAGATTTCCTTAAACTGTGCCTGAGAACTGATTGAAATCTGGAAATCAGATACTCTTTCTCTCTTTTATAGACCTGAAAGTTTTTTGCTCATTTATTTATTTGCTGTATAAACCAAGTAGGATCTTAGTGGGCTGCCCATCTATTTCAGTCCTAGGGACTCCATGATTAGCAGTCACTTCCCAAGAACCTATGGGTCAGAGCATTTTGATTTTCACACTGATCCTACTGCTTTCAAGTTACCACATGCAAGTGTTAAATGCTGCTACTTAGACCACACCACTGTGGGATCCTACCGTCCCCATGAAACTTAGTAAGCAAAATTCAACTGTAGCCTCTTTGGCCATCATCCCTGATCTACAGAAAACATTCTCCAAATCATTTGTCAAATACGCTGTCCATTTCCTTATAGATTTAGAGGCTTTCAAGGCCTTTGTGAAGAGTGTCTTCTGGACCTTTTTTGGAAGGTACAGTTGAGGTGGGTGGTTGGGTCAGATACGATAAATCTACTCCAGGACTCCTGTCTCCTGAAATTTAAAAATTTATTCCTTTACATTTTACCAACAAGATTTGCTTCTCAGCTTCACTTTGCATGAGTCACCATTGAGTCTAGATTTCAACCAATATTTAGCAAAGCAAACAGAATTATTCCCAACTTCTCAAGCTAGAATAGTTAATCAAGAATCCCTTGTAATCCCTATTGGTAGGTTCAATCCAGTCTCAATTTACATCCTCCTCTTCATCATTCAACATTCATAAAATCATTTCTAACCCACATTCTACATTTTAATTAGCAAAGGTCTTCGATTCCTATGGCGCTTGAGCCATATCCTTCTGAACTTCACTTTATAATCAGTCTCTTGAAACATACTAGAATTTGACTCTAATTATAGATCTGAAGATAGTGCAAGGTGAGTGTAGAGTAAACTCCCTCAAACTAGGCTGTTTCAGTATCTTCACACAAAGGAGAAATAACTTTACAAGTAAAAGCTTCAGCTGTCAAGAAGCCTTGGAGTTTGGGGACAGGGATTCTTTGAGTTCTCCAAATTCTCCCCTGCATAGCATTCTAATTTTGAAGATCCTACTCTTTCTGTGCTAGGTTCAGTGGTGCCTAACTGTAGTTCAAGCCACACAGGAGGCTGAGGAGGGAGGATTACTTGAGCCCAGGAGTTCAAGTCCAGCCTGGGCAACATAGTGAGACTCTGTCTCTAAAATAATATTATAATGATAAATATAAATCTTATTCTTTCTGAATCAGCACCTTAACATATGCTTATCTAAGACCCTAGGTAAGGAGGTAAATTCAACTGATTTGCAAGTCATCAATTAATACGAACAAATACTGCTTTATAGCTATCTTTATCCTGGGGCTTCTAAGTTTCTCTTAACAAATGCACAGTTTGGGTTTCAGTTCATGTTTTAAATTGAGAATCTAGAAATTTTCATTTGTTAATCTTTTCAAATAAAGCTTCTGACCTCAGCACACTGCTCTTGAATCCCTTCTGCCCTCCATACAGTTCTCTGACAATAGCAGTCATGGCCCCCACAGTCTTGTCTTCAATGCCCACCACAGTCCTCATGTTCACAGACATTCATTGCATTAGCTGTTTCACTGTTACATGCCATGGACTTACAGCGGCCCGTCTCTGAATATTAACTGGTTTTTATTCTCTTCAAACATAATGAGTCTGGATAACCAGATTCTCCTCATTTCTGAAAAAGTCTGTTATTTGTAACTAATTCCTCATTACCAGTTTCTGTACAAGTCAGGATTCCTAGTTGTAAGCATTAGTAACAAATTCTGGGTAGATTGAACAGAATGGAATTTATTGGAAGGCTACCAAGTAGCTCACAAAGTCTATGGGAAAATTAAAAACCAGGCTCAGGAAACAGATAGGAGCCAAAGGAGTCTGGCAACAGAAAACTCAGCCAAGGACCACTGTAGCAACAGACTGGTTAGAATGTTGCCAGAACTTGGAGAAGAGCTGTTAAGGGAAGAGTCTAACTAGAATCTAAGTGGAGTCCGGTGACACTGCCACCACCAGACATTCTCTTCTCCCAGATGACTGACATCATCACTGTCTCTGTAAATAACATGATGGTCCTTAGACCTTTGCATCACCCGTTCTGGATTCAATGTCAGAATCCCACAGGACAAATCTCAGTTATGTCCTGTGTTACTGTCTAGAAGAGGAAAGATCTGCTCTTTTTTAGTTTCCGTACTGGAAAAAGTGTTGAGATGCTAAGTAACCAAAATACACACCCCTCCATGCACACATCCAGAGCTCCATGCTTAGGTTTGTTTCTGGACCTGCTCTTGTATTTTATTGGTCTGTTTGTTTACTTGGTTGCCACAATGATACTGTTTTAATTTCAGCTGTTTTATCATTTCTTTTAGGATATGGTTGTTCATTTGAACTACCCTTCTCTGTCAAAAAGTTAAATCCTTTTTGCTTGACTCTTTTCAGTTTAATTTTTCTCAATGAATTTCTTTTGTGAGGTTTCCCATTGGGATTTTGATTGGAATCATATTATATTTATGAATAATTTTAAATTTTTACAATGCTGAGTATTCTTATCCAAGAACATGGTATATCTATATTTATTTAAGCCTTCTTTTATACTCTTGGGTAGTTGTATAGTTGTTTTCACAAAGATTTGGTACACTTCATAAGTTTATGCTTTTGTTGTTATGGTAATTAGAATTTATTCCTCTTTATTTTCCTTTAAAAGAGTTTCAAGGCCCTCCATTTGGCCTAAACAAAATCTTAACATCTCATAACTTTACTGTGTAATTAGCTCTGATTTTATTTTTCTTTTTGAGACAGAGTCTTACTCTGTTGCCCTGGGTACCGTACAGTGTGTCATCATAATTCACTGCAACCTTGAACTCCTATGCTCAAGCCATCTTCCTGCCTCAACCTCCTGCGCCGCTACGCCAGGCTAATTTTTGTATTTTTAGTTGAGACAGGGTCTTGCTCTTGCTCAGGCTGGCCTCAAACTCCTGGCCTCAAGCAATCTTCCCACTTCAGCCTCCCAGAGTGCATAGGCCTGAGCCATCGTGCCCAAATGTGACTCTAATTTGCCTATTTAGTCATACGAATCATTGAGCTAAATTCTTCCTAGGTTTATCCAGCTTCCATTACCAAATTAAATCTTATACTTTGCAGTATAAATTTGAGTTTGAAAGTTAAAGGTAAGGAATGTTTTTCAGGGGAATAAATTCAGGAAAAAAACTCTGTCAACAGAATGGGATAAATTGGAAGACGGAGGTCAGGGAACTAGTAAGTACTACAGTACCCCCTAGTGGACATAAGGAAGCATAGACTTGTTTATACCAAGAATGACCCCAGTCTCATCCACAGGAAATTAGAATCTGGAGCCACCTTGGTGGTCAACTAGGTCAACATCTCTGGCTTCCAAAGAAGGAAACTGAGAAACGAAATGGAGAAGTGATTGGCCCAAGATAGCCAACCCCAGACTAAAATCCAAGATTCCTAACACTCATTTTTCTTCCTTTTTTCCATCCTTTATTTCTTCTTCCTTCTTTTTCAACATGTTTTGTGTATCTACTATAAAGCTGGGTGCTAGGAACACAAACATACAAAATATTTAGTTTTTTCCTTCAAGTCTAGTTTTATTTCAAGCCTAATTTTTTTAGCCATTTTTAGGAAATTTGTAGGGGAATGACCAAACAACTATGCAGGGGAAGTCTTTCAATCATTCACAAATTGACTCACAATGGATTATTTAGTTATTCAGATTTATCTAGAAAATACATTTGCAAATTTGGAAACTGTCCTTGACCAGGTTCAGATCATGTCATGAAGAGAGAGAAGACTTATTTTCAAAAGGCTTACATTAACCTTTATCTTATTTCCCCTGTACAGATTCAAAACTGAATTATCTTGCAAAAAATAACAATAAGATATTGAAAGTTCATGTGTGCCTATCACCTAATCCCAAACATTATCATTCATCTGTACTTCATTGATCAAATCTTAATTGAGGCAAATCTGTATGTCAGGCATGTGCTAAGCACTAGGTTTAGTATGGTAAAAGAGAATAGATATGGTCCTGAGGTTTCTACTCTCATAAAACTCACAGTTTCCTTTACATATATGTGTGTGTAATTCTCTAAATCCCAGGAAAATGGTTTTTCCCCTTCCCTTTGCAAGTCATATTTTTAGGTTTTAGGAATCAGGGCGTATGCAGACATTTTCTAAAATTACTCTGCTCCACCATAAGAGAAACAAATAATAAGGATTTGGGGCCAGACAGGACTGAATTTGAATCCAAAACCTGCCCTTTACAAGATATTAGACAAACTAACTTACAAGATATTAGACAAACTAACAAGATATTAGACAAACTAACTTCTCTCAGTTCCAGTTGCTTCCATAAAATGAAAATAATATGTATCCCTTATAAGGGATGATGTTTTATCATTATCCTTATTAATACCTAAACAGAGACATTACTTTTTGAGTCAAAGGCATGATATATTCCTTTTCCTAAAATGCAGAAAAATTATCAAAAGGGAAGGATTAATATTGTTCACTTAGTTTCATCAAGAATATCAGTTCCAGAATTAATACAGACAAATATTCATGGCCACTGACATTTTAATTTTTTTTAAATAAGGTAGGCTGGGCTCATGACTCACGCCTATAATCCCACCATTTTGGGAAGCTGAGGCAGGAGGATTGCTTGAAGGCAGGAGTTCAAGACCAGCCTGGGCAACATAGTGGGACCTACTACAAGAATTTCATAACAATATTATTTTCTTGTTCCATGGATGAACATTGCCTTACTCCACAGAAACTAAACCCTATTATTTCAGTTATGATGAATACCTTTGGTAGGGCTATTATTTATCTATATAAGGGATCTTTTGGTAATTTGTATATAAACTTATCACTCCACTCACTTAATGATTTGATAAAGGCAAGGATTGTGTTTTACTCAGCTCTTTTCTCCCCTTTCAGCAGTACCTTACATAGAGTTAGAACACACTACACTGAATGCATGCTAAGTAAAAAGACCATCTTACTAAGTGCTACTTGACATGGAAGCTAAGAGAGAAAATCTGGCCTAAGCTATAGGTAAGCTTATTTTGTTTTACTTGGAAGTGGCAACTGTCACACAAATCCCACCTCTATTACGTTCTTGCTAGAAAAAGAAATAGTAGTTAAATTCCTCAATTTCTACTCAAACCAAAAGAAAGCTTCAAAAATATTTAGACAGAGAGAAGGAATAGGGACAGACAGGAGAGGACTGGTATGTTTGTGCATCGGGTGCATGCAGCAGGCCAACTCTCTTTCCCTGTTGTAACATTTCCTAAAGTATGTGCCACACAACACCAGTTCTATGAAAAACCCAGGGTTTCAAGGTCAAATCAGTTAGGGAAAGCTTGCCCAGCATTTTCCTCTCTTGCAAGTTCACAGTGCATATTGGTAAATTAAATGCTGTAAAGAAAACTGTTTAACATTGTTTTATCTATTGCAGCCCCCAAATTTATTTGACCAGCACTTCACCTGTGAACATCCTACAGAACTAATATGTTTTATGGAACACACAGACTTCAGAAAACTGCCCCACTGTGTTGAAAGGCCTTCTTTCTCTTGTTAATTCACATAAAAAGCCACCATTTCATCTCCAGATCCTGCAGGACTGAGAATGTGAGCATTACCAGCAATGTTTTAATAATAGAAAAATGAGGCCACATCCTGACAATTTTGAGGTCCCAGAAAGTTTATGCAATTGAATTTTAATATGTAACAAGAGGTAAGTTAGAATCCAGGAAATGATTTCCCAGCAATGCCTGGAATGTTGTCATAAAAACCAATAAACAGATATCCAAGTCCTGTTTTGTGTCTCAGAGGAATGGAGAGAGAGAAAAGAAAAGCATAAAATTATAACCACCAAATCTCTGATGTTTCTTACAGCTTTATACAAATAAATATACCATATCCATTTTCCCCTAACTCCATTTTAAGACTTTCGGTTTATTTTTGTGTGTTTCTAATTTTCCTCTTTAGATGGCAGCACAAGTGAAAAAATGCCAGAAAAAACTAGGAGCAGGCAAACTCCAGCAGCATCAAACTGCCATCAACAGCAGCCCTCCCCCAACTCACCCTCCTTTTTCATTTAAGAAACAGAACCTAAGGTATGATGTCTGACACTTATTTTCCCAAATAGATTTGATCAGTTATATGGGAATACAAAGAATTAATCACAAACTGGTATCAGTGAATGAAGCAATTAATCCTTAGTAGCATTTCTCATATGCCAGTTGTGTTTTCTGTATCTTTTTTTTTTTTTTTTTTTGAGACGGAGTCTCACTCTGTTGCCCGGGCTAGGGTGCCATGGCATCAGCCTAGCTCACAGCAACCTCACACTCCTGGGCTCAAGCAATCCTTCTGCCTCAGCCTCCCGAGTAGCTGGGACTACAGGCATGTGCCACCATGCCCAGCTAATTTTTTCTATATATTTGTAGTTGGCCAATTAATTTCTTTCTATTTTTAGTAGAGACAGGATCTCACTCTTGCTCAGG
>CAUYRT010094969.1:0-11815 GCA_963574885.1 Lepilemur ruficaudatus
AATAGAAAGAAATTAATTGACCAACTAAAAATATATAGAAAAAATTAGCCGGACATGGTGGCACATGCCTGTAGTCCCAGCTACTCGGGAGGCTGAGGCAGAAGGATCGCTTGAGCCCAGGAGTTTGAGGTTGCTGTGAGCTAGGCCACGGCACTCTAGCCCGGGCAACAGAGTGAGACTCTGTCTTAAAAAAAAAAAATTTAAAATAATTACTGATATCATTGGTTTTAGGTCTAACATTTTAGCATTTGTTTTCTGTTTGTCCACTCAGCTAAAATTTCCATTTGGTTCATTCTATATTTTCTATTTCTCTGGCTGATATTCTATATCTTTATTTATTGCAAATGTATTATTTCCTTTATCTCATGGAGCACAGTTATGATAACTGCTTTAAAGTCTTTGATAGTTTCTACATCTGGGTCATCCTGGGGTTAGCATTTGCTAATTTTCTTTTTCTTTCAGCATAGGTCCCATTTTCTTGGCTCTTTGGATACTGAGTAATTTTGGATTCTATTCTATACATTATAAACATTATATTGTACTGTAAAAATTCTGAATCCTTCGTGTTACTCCAAAAAGTGTTGACATTTTGTTTTAGCAGATAATTAACTTGGTTTGACAAATTGCAGATTGTCACATCTCCAGTTAGGCAGTGGCTCAGATCTCAGACTCTTTATGTCTTAGCTCCTATTTTCAGTCTGCCCCACATGTGTGTGGTTTAGGAGTCTGCCATTAATTTTGGGAAATTCTCAGTCATTACTGCAAATAATTCTTCCGTTTTCTCTTTCTTCTCCTTCTGGTATTCCCATTACATATATGTTACAACCTTGAGTAGTTGACCCAGTTCTTAGATACCCTGTTTCTTTTCTTTTCCACTCCCTTTTCCTCTTTGCCTTTCAGTTTGGGCAGTTTCTATTGCTGTAACTTCAAACTCACTGATTTTTCCTGGCTGTGTCTAGTCTACTGGTGAGCCAATTAAAGGCATTCTTCATTTCTGTTACAGTGTTTTTGATTTCTAGTGTTTCTTTTTAATTCTTTTTTAGGGTTTCTACCTCTCAGTTTATAGTAATATTACCCAGCTGTTCTTACATGTCATCCATTTTTTCCATTAGAGCCTTAAGTATATTAATCACAGTTATCTTAATTCCTGGTCTCTAACTTCAATATCCCTGCCATATCTGAATTTGGTTCTGATACTTGCTCTGTCTCTTTAAACTGTGTGTTTTGCTTTTCAGTTTACTTTGTAATTTTTGGTTGAAAGCTGGACATGATGAACAGGGTAAAAGGAACTGCGGCAAACAGACTTGGCTTTTAGTGGAGCTATGAGTTAGGCTACATTAGGCTCTTACTTCCCTTCAAGGGCAGGCTGTTGTTAAGGGGAACAGAATGCTCAGGGTGTACTTCTCAATGGCTGCTTTTCCTCCCATGCTGCCAGAAGCATTAGGGATTTTTCTCAGATCTTCACCTTCAGAACTTGCTGGTATTCCTACAGGAAAAAACTCATAAAATTTGGGAGAAGCCCTAAGAATGGGAGGAATTTTTAACTCTCAAGCTTATCCAAACTGAGGCTCTAGGAATTTGTCAATTACAATAAATATTTCTATCCTGGTACTGGCTCCAGTGTGACGATTCTGCTGGTAGGCTTCTGTTCTAACAAGCTATGCTTCATCATATTAGCCTGGTCTCCAATTTGGGGGACAGTGATTTGCCCCATGACCTCAATTAGCTGATAGATCTATGAAGAGTTGTTGATTTTCACTTTGTTCAGTTTTGTTCTTGTTGTAAGGACAGGAATGACGATTTCCACGCTGCTTTCAGGCAGAACTAGACTGGTTCAGGAGTCAGCCAGAGACATGCTGAGTTTTTATACAGAATTAAAGCTTCCACTTCTCTGTTACATTTCTTTTGGTTCCCCCCTCCCCTTATTTTCTGGTGGCCCTGGTTCCTGTGGCCAGAAAGAGGCCTTTATTTGTTTTTATCAGAGTTGCCTTTAGGGGTAGAGCCACAAAAAAACAGGAAACTCACTCTGTGTGTTGGTCACTTGCTCCAAATTTTGACTTCCCTCCAAAGTCTGTTTGCATTTGCTCAGTCTGCAGGACATTCATGCTGTTGTTTTTATATTTTGTCCAGAGTTCATAGTTGTTATTTGTAGAAGGCTCACTTGGTTAGGAGTTCACACCTCCACACTATAAGTGGAACTTGACTTTCTATTGAAGGAGAAAAGGACTAACATTTGTTCGCCTACCTTGTTTCTGGAGCTTTACATTCATTATCTCATTTAAGGTTCAGAATGACATTGACACTCAGAAATTAAACAACTTGCCCAAGGTCACAAGGATATAAGTGGTGTCAAACTTTAAAACTATTGTTTTTTTCTACTATACTATCTGGCATCCCTAAAGTATGAATAACTGTTCGGCAAGGATTTGGTTTGTATAATACAAAATAAGTCAGATTCCAAATAATATCTACTAGGAAACCAGTAACACAAGTAAAAGATGCTGAAAAGACATCTAAACCTATTCACCATTCACAACTTTGACTGTGATTAACTTTACTCACATCAAGATCTCATGACAATAAAATGGAAATTTTGATTGGGAGTAAAGGTTGGAGGGGACAGACTCCAACATGGAAGAGATCTGAGTAGGTTGGGACAGAATGGCTAAAAGATTTTTCAAAAGACAGATTAGAACACAGAGGCACACTATACTAAACTTCTAGACAGAGAATTTCGTCTTATTCATCTTTGTATTTCCTTCAGGGACAAGCACAACGACAAGTATATACAATGCTTTGAAGATACTGAAAAACTTAACAGCTTAGATACTTCCATATACATAATGATGAGGGCCTCATATTTTTTCTGCAAAAATAAGGCACTGAATAAACATTAATTCCTTTCTCCTCACTTACTTTATATTTTTGACTAAGACTCTGGTAGAAACCAGCAAAACAATGCCTGACAAGTTTAAAATGCTGAAAACTACAGATCATTTTGGTTTGGATAGCAGACTTTACCTTTTTATAATCCACAGAATTCAATCCAGTATTTCATCACCACATACCTGTTTTTGTCATTAAATCTTGAATAAATAAATGACACAATCAAAATCAAATTCAGTGTCACTTTAGAGAGTTTCCAGTATTACTGTCAAGGAAGTAATATACGGATGACAGAAGAGGGTATCATTCTACTCTTAAGCACATCCTGAGGAGACTCTCATCATAAGACAAACACCTATTTCCCTGCAATCCCACAACCGAGACAGGATCAGGACACATGAAGAGGCAGATCTCACTCAGTAAGACAGTAGTGAACAAGGCAATATATTCAGGCCGGGCATGGTGGCTCACGCCTGTAATCCTAGCACTCTGGGAGGCTGAGGCAGGTGGATCATTTGAACTCAGGAGTTCAAGACCAGGGTGAGCAAGAGCGAGTCTCTACTAAAAAACAGAAAGAAATTAGCTTGATAACTAAAAAATATATGTATATAATAGAAAAAAATTAGCCGAGCATGCCGGTGCATGCCTGTAGTTCCAGCTACTCAGAGGCTGAGGCAGGAGGATCGCTTGAGCCCAGGAATTTGAGGTTGCTGTGAGCTAGGCTGACGCCATGGCACTGTAGCCTGGGCAACAGAGTGAGACTCTGTCTCAAAAAAAAAAAAAAAAAGCAATATGTTCAACCTGCTCCAAGGCTCTTTTAGGTACAGTAGTCTAGTTGGTTTGGTTCCATCCTAAACTCCTCTCTCTTAGAGCAAAATGAATGGAAAATTTCAAAGACTTTCACAGATTCCTACTTGGGTCTGGTGGAAAGGGTTATTTATCAACTAGAAGTTTGCTATTCTCTCACTCTTTTTTCCACCAGGAGAGCAGTCTGGTAGAGACACCCTCTCACAGCCCTAAATTCTTCCATTTCAGTACCACAGACAAAGAAAGCTACCTTTAGGCAACTAGGATACACAGCATACTGTGATCCCCTGGGCAAGGACAGAGTTTTACAAAAGGCTTATTCTACTTCAGTCTTTATTCTCGAGGCCTGGCAGATAAAAGTCCCCACTTAATCTCAATTTATTAAGTATTAAAAAAAAAATTCCCTGTAATTTTTTTTATATGTACCCATAGATAAGAATTGGTGCTCTAGAACATACCCTACTTAAATGATGAGAGAAAGCTGTGTGCAGTAAGATGAAAAGTAGTTTAAAATATCCAATGTGCCAAAGGAAGCTGTTCATGAAGGGAGGCGTTCTATAAAATAAATGTATACCTAACAGTCTATCAAGGTAACACCTAGGGATTAAAAATAAGGTTTTCAAGAGGATGGGAATAATATCATTTTGACTCTTTCAGATGGGTTCTTCTTAAATCTTATTTGAACAAATCAACTCAGCATTAACTTATGATACGAAAGCTGTCACATTACTGAATTCTAATCCATCTTAAAGGTAATATTCAAATATTAATCAAGAAGTGATTTTTTTTTTTTTTTTTTAAGAGATGGGGTTGGAATGCAGTGGTGTGATCATAGCTCACTGCAGCCTTGAACTCCTGGGCTCAAGCAATACTCCTGCCTCAGCCTCCCAAGTAGCTGAGATTATAGGCATGCATCACCATGCCTGGCTAATTTTTCTTAGTTTTTGTAGAGATGGGGTCTCGCTATATTGCCTAGGCTGGTCTTGTACTCCTGGGCCCAAGTGATCCTCCGGCCTCAGCCTCCCAAAAAGCTGGGATTATAGGCATGAGCCACTGTGCCCAGCCAAGAGGTAACTATTAAGCTCTGCATCCTGTGCTATAAGTAGCAATCTCAACGCTTCTATTTTCTTTTGTTTTACAGATTAAGGGGAGAAATAAGAGACTAGAAATAGAAGGTAAGTTACAGTGAACCAAATGCTTCTTATAGTTTGTCTGAAGGTGGTATGTAAATTCAAGTATCAATTTAGAAAACTGTACCTAAAGAATGTACCAAATGATAAATTTAGTACAGGGTCACAGTTTCTTATCTGAAACCCTCAGGACCGTATGTGTTTCAAAAATTAAGAGATTCTACACTCTAGAAAGGCAGTAATAGCCCTAGCAGGATATAGAGGCAGTATCTTGAAAGCAAACCCATTAATATTTTGGCAGTGAAAGGTATAAATATTTACACTAGTAGACTAAATCCATGTCAGTTCTTGTTAGGTATTAGGATTTTGAAATTATACAAAATCTAATTGTGGGTCTGTAATAAAATCAGTCTATATAAGCAATTTATATATGAGCAAAATATGGATAAGCAAAAAAGATATATAAGCAAAAAAAATTGTATACCCATGATCCTAGATAAACAGGCAAAAGGGGTTCTTTCCTCTGCTGAAGAAAAAAAATGGCCATCAGGGCAAACACATAAGGTGGCAGACCTCCTTCCTCAGGGCGATCTATACTGCAAAGCTACAGACAGAGAAAAAAGGATAAGTATTCCTTTTGTACCAACTTTACATTTACACAATTTGGCCTAAAACCTGTAACTTCATTCTCATGTATTACATGATTTACAGTGATTCCTCAGAACATAACATCAGGGTGACAAAATATACAACTTCCTGATACTTTTGCAGAAACCAAATATTATGGTTTTCAGTGACGGTTTCAATTTCAAATATTTAATCCTGTTAAGTATACTTACTCCTGAAGGGCCCTAAAATATTATTTGCTATTTCATTTTTTCATACCCATAGCAAATCCATTCACTTACTTAAAACACATGTTCATGAAGTAAAATGATGGTTCAGTTCCAAGTGCAAGCCAACTGGACTTCCTAACCTACAGCCTTACAAATGCATGCTTTGGTCATGAAGGCCATTTGGGGAGTGAATGTGGGCAAACTCATCAACACTAAGGGAAATATTAATAACAACTAAAAAAGCACGTCCTACTTTGTGATGAAGCAGAAGGTAGTTTTCAAAGGAAGGCATATTGTAATTATCATTACCCTAGTGAAGAATGGGGCATCCTTTGTTCATCCTGGATCCCAGAAACAGGAATTATCTATTGTTATTGCTATACCTGAGTAAGTAACACTTTTAGTTTTCTCTATAAAGCACATACACAGAATCTCAACTTGATAATCATGATTTGACCTTATATTTTAGGGAAATGTTAAATGCTCTACTGTTTATTAGAGCATTTCAATTGGGGTACTATATTTAAAACATCATGGAAATGTGAGCAAAAACAGATACAGTGTCTTTCATTTTTTTGGAGTCTCTGTATGTCTTTGGAAACGATATAAGAAGCTTTATCTCAAACATTCCTGTGCCTGACTCATCTTGGTAAACTAGTTAAAATGAAAATTCTTATGCTATATCCTGTGGGATTTGACGCACAAATCAGATTTTTAATATGCACTATATATCATTTTGATCTTTTGACCAACATTGTTAAAGTAAACCAGAAACACTAAATTTCCCTTCCGTACGTGTTAACATTTCTGTTCCAATATTCAGATGTCTTCTCTTTTGATGTCTATAAATATGCATCTAAATGCTTAAGATTAAATTAGCTGAGTAAAAAATCAAAGCATACTGCTTTACATATAATGTATTCATGCATTTAAAGAACTCAAACCTACCTTTGCCCAATACCGAAATGCAATCACCAAAGGAACCAGCTTTGGTTCTAATTTTCCAAGGGTAGTTAAATGCTTCGTTGTCAGACAAGCATTTTCATTTCCTGCACTCACTTTACAAATAAGATTACTGGTAGGGGTGAGGGGTGAGAATGGGAAGGAAAAGGAGAAATAAAAGAAGTGTTACACGTCTCAGGTATCTTTTACACCAATAGCTAATTTACATTGATAATAAATACCTTAAAAATAAAAAAAAGCTTAAAGTAAAAAATTTACTAAACCTTTACAGTTCATTTAAGAAACTGGATTTAAAAAAAGATATGGCAGCTATTTTCTGAGTAAATTTTGTTTTTCTGAGCTAGATCTTTGTGTTGTCAAATAGTAAAACTATTTTGGGGAGGAAATGCAAATAAGGAAAATATTATAAAATGTTTCAAATGGGAGCATGATTCACCTCTGTAACAGTAAGAGTGTTTTCCCAAGAGTTGGAGGAATCTAACTGATGAAGAATCATTACAGCCCACAAACCACCTATTTACACTAGTGATAGTAATGCTCTCAGACGGAGGGAGAGATACATGGGTGAACTCACACTAATTGTTATGCAGCACTGCCACAAATGCTGCTAAAAACAATGGCAAATAAACGTGATCAAAGCAAGTAACCATTTGACAAGGTGGTTTTTTACCTAGTTGATATGGGTCAAAATGCTTCCTTCCTATGTTTTTTTCTATTAAGTAATTTTATTCTTTTATTGATTTATTTTTTTATATTTTATTCATTTAAAATAGAAGATTTGCTCCTCTTGTATCAAATGCTAAAACTATAGGGAGAATGCCAGTGGGAGGTATGTGTGATAAGCATATAAAAAGTTTCTAATTCTAGAAATTGGACATTAGGATTTAGTAAAGTACTTGTGCTTTTGGCAAGTCAATAGTTAATAAATAAGCAGCTTAAAGAAACAGACCTTTGCTTTTCTCTGCACACCACCACGGGCACCCTAGCATGGAAGTCTGCATCAACATCAACAAAAGAATCTGAAGAAAGCAGAAAAAAATTTAAGTAGGTTAATTAAAGCTTTGGTTAAAAGCAGAACCAGATAAAGTACAAGTACCAGTTGTGACTTATCTGGCCTTTTAAAAGAGCACTACTAAATAAAGATCTGAAATGACTTGAAAAGGAAAAAAATATTACATTCAAAAGTCAAGTAATCATCTTAATTTAGAATCTTTATTTTGCAAAGCTAATGTTTGATTAGAAAAGACTATATCATTGGATCAGAACATTTAAATGTTTTGTGGATAACATAATTAGAAATATGGATAAGACATTAAAAAACAAAATTGCTACAAAAGCTAAAATGTTCAGTGTTAAAGTATGTATTGATTGAAGTAAAAAAAATGTTTAAATATTTTATTAAACCAAAATAAGAAGGATGAGACTGACTAATCCAAGGGATGAGCCAGTTTGATGAGGCCTATGTAAAACACAAAAAGGTATAAAGCCCCAAGTTGGACAATATACTGGACACCTGATAAACCTAAATGGGAACTCAACTGATTCATTAATCAGGGTATTTACCACTAATTTACCATTAATCGGGGAATTAATATTTGTACCTATTTACCATTTGTAAAATATTAATTTTAACCATAGAATAAAGCAGATTATCCTTTAGTTTTACAGTGAAGAATAAATTGTACATATTTTGCATTTCTTAGTCACATCTAGGACTCATTTAACCGTTATAAATAGTAACGTTATCATCAAGATTCGTAAGATTTACTTACGAATAAATAATAAATTCATTTATTATTAGTAAATATCGTAAGATTTACTTACGAAATGGTTATTCTGCATAGAACTACTAACAGGACTCTAACTAGGTAACAGTTCCTGGGCATTTGCTTTGGTTTTTTGCTTTGGATATTACCCACAAATAATTTAAAAAATATGACTTCTATTTTTAAGGTTGAGAAATAAGATATATCCAAATTACAGACAAAAAAAATTTTAAAATGTGGAATTTGGCCTTACCACTGTTCTTTAAACATTCTTGAACAAGTAAGAGGACATCTGGCTGAGACATCTAGGAAATAAATCAATGAATACATGAAATAATCCCTACGTACTTTTGTTTCACTGATGTAATACAGTTATCTGAAGTTCCCCAAATTGCTTTCCAACTTAAGAAATGCACATTGTTACCAGAGTGAAGAAATTAACATTGTGTTGTGTGCCCATGTCGGTCAAAGACAGACAGATGAGCACCAAACAAGGATGAGCATGGGCAAAAGAGACCTACTACACAGTAAACTACTGATTAACTACTTGTTGAGGTAATTTCCTCTAAGCAAATCTTAACTGGTAGCTGGAAGTTTACTAAATTGCTAACAATATCACCTCTCACTCTGCAAGACTACTGCAGTAGACAGCTTACTGGTCCCAGCTCCAGGGCTGCTTTCCTATAATCCTTGTTCCGCACTGGAACAAGAACCACATAAAATCACGAACTGGATCCTTAAAACTCTTAATGACTTCTTACTGCTCTTAGGTCATGATAAAATTCTTTACCATGGCCTACGCAACGCTTCATGTGGGGCCCCAACCTATCTCTCGATCATAATCTCATACTCTTCTTATTCTTGGTCCCTCCCTTTCACCACACCCATATAACATTGCTTTGAGCTCCTTGAATACACCAAGCTCCTTACTGATTTAGGTGTTTGCAAATGCTGTTCCCCCATCCCCTGCCGGGCTCCTTTTCATCTTTTAGAGCTCGGATTAAATGTTCTCTCTTCAAAGAGGTCTTCATGACTTTTGTATCTCTGCACAGTCCTTGCTGTTTTCTACCACTGAATTTTTTTCCCCTGCACAGCTCTCATTATAATTAATTATGTTGGTAATTACTTATCTCTTTCACTAGATATGAGTTTCATGACAGAGGAACTCATTTCTGTTTTGTCCATTATAATCCAGTATAATGCCTA
This sequence comes from Lepilemur ruficaudatus, assembly GCA_963574885.1. Classification (NCBI taxonomy): domain Eukaryota; kingdom Metazoa; phylum Chordata; class Mammalia; order Primates; family Lepilemuridae; genus Lepilemur; species Lepilemur ruficaudatus. The sequence continues at coordinate 9,595 of CAUYRT010094969.1, forward strand.
CAACACGAAGGATTTAGTAAATATTTGCTAAATGAATGAATACCAGATCAAAATAACTGCTATGGCTGGTAAATCACTGATCAGAATTTCAGGTTAAAAGAATAGTAAGATATATTGGTTAGCTGATCAGTATCTATACCAATCAGGTATGGCAAGGAATGAAAGGTTGTCAAGTAGAACAGCTGGGGCTGGGACCCCAGAATCTGGATTTTCAACAAGCAAAGCAACTCAAGTGACTGCACACAGACCATAAAGTACCTTTCAGTTCTTTTTTCTTTCTTTTTTTTAAGAGATGGGGTCTCAGTATGCTGCCCAAACTGGAGTGCAGTGGTTAATCACAAGCATGATCATATTGCTCTATAACCTCAAACTCCCAGGCTCAAGTGATCCTCCTGTCTCAGCTCCAGAGTAGCTGGAACTACAGGTATGTACCAGTTTTGAAATTCTGACTCAACAATGTCTTTTTGAATCACGTTTAAACCAGAAATCCAGGCTAGGTATGGTTTTTTAAAAGCTTAATTATTTTAACAAAGTATATAAAAAGAAGAAATAAAGGAGCTAATTAAGCTTTCAAGTCATATATGTTTACATATCTACACTGTTTAAAATCTGAATTCCTTTCCTGCCATTGGAAAGTCGATTTTACTAAGAGAATTTAGTTTTTTTAAGTTAACAGAACCTAAATACCCCCAGTAGAGTCACATGATTTAAAAAAAAAAAAACCGGTGCAAGAAGCATAAAAGATCCATAGAGTAAAATAAGTATGAAAATTTTTAGAAATGCTCTGAAACCATAGCTAGGGAGAAGACATAAAAATGGAAATTTTTGGAAAGAAAACTGCCACCATTACAGTTGAAGTATCTCCAAATATCTAAAATATATTCATATACAGTTCACCTTTGAAAGAATTTCTATACCACTCTGAAAATCCCAACATTTCATTTTTTACTTACAATGGCTGGAAATTGAATGTCAATGTTTATATCCGAATTTTTGAAACCCAAACTGCTACAGGATGACCCATATAATCTTAGAGAACAATCTAAAAAAAATAAATAAAAGTCACAAATAAAGTAAAATATCTCAAAAGTTATAACAAAACACTGCTATTTCAGAAACAGAGCCAATTACAATTATGCACAGTGGCAGGCAGGCTCAGGAGCCCAGCCCCGGCCATGGCCTGGAGCTGGCAGTGTAGCTGGAATGAAGCTTGGGCTGTGGGGCCGCAGCTCCACGCCCTTGATCGCCTGTCCCCACTGCTCACTGGCCTGCCTGCCACTGTGAATGAATAAATAAATAAAACACACAAAAGCAAAGTTTTGTTTGGGTCTGGCATAAACGAAGGACAGGAATAGGTGGCTCTTCACTCTTCTTTTAAGTTTATTTAATAGGGAAGACTGTATCAACTGTGGTTTAGCTTAACAGCCATTCATTTCATGCTAGTTATAAAATGTGTAAAATTTCTATATTATCATGCTCACGTTTTGTGCAGAAAACAGTACTTGAAATGATTTTTAAAATGTAAAACAGGATGCCCTTGCTTTACATTTATAACGCCGATGCAAGAGCTAATGCATACATTTCTTTTTACCTTTTGGAAAGCAGATACAAGTATAATTTATTATAAGGAGCATGTTTAAGTAAAACAATAATAACAAAAATAGTTTTTCAACATAAAGTTATTTTTAAATTTGAATTACTCATTATATTACGAACAAAAAGCATTTGATATAACAATCCCTTTAGAAAAGCTTTTGAAAACTAATTATAATATCACTGATATAATTTAAAAGGCTATTTCACTCTACAGAGCAAAGTGCATGTATACATGTGTACCACCTGTATTTATGACATTTATTTTCAGTATTTTACTACTGTTGTGCCAAAATATTATCCTTTCTCATCAGAGCTTTTTATTTTTTGAGGTCTGCTAATTCAAGTGATTTGTTTGGGTTTTAATAGTTTTTCATTACAAAGTACATTTAACTCTACACAAAATTCTACAACAAAAACCATCAAAATTACAATTGACTTTGCAGGAGATACCTATAATGAAATGAGTGGTTTCTCTTCCCTTATTCTTTTTTTTTTTTTTTTTGAGACAGAGTCTCACTCTGTTGCCCGGGCTAGAGTGAGTGCCGTGGCGTCAGCTTAGCTCACAGCAACCTCAAACTCCTGGGCTCAAGCGATCCTTCTGCCTCAGCCTCCCAAGTAGCTGGGA
>CAUYRT010094971.1:0-16314 GCA_963574885.1 Lepilemur ruficaudatus
GTAGCTTCAGAAAATAAGCTTTGGGGAGTCAAAGTTTTCTAAAATTCTTCTCATCAGGTTAGAGGGAAACAAGGGAATAAAGCATTTTGATGTGGCTAAAAATGGATATTGTGGTTCCAGAAAAGAGTAGAAAATGCACATATGATTATAAGTACTAGGAAAAGAAAAATAAACTTTAATAACTTTGACATTAAAAGGAGGGTAAAGGGAAGGAATAGTAGGTAAAATTATCAGAAAAGAAAAAAGAGGGAGGAAAGGAAAACACCTCAAAATAGAATAAATGTGATAATATATAGGAATAAAATCAATTATATAAATTTTATACAAAAATATGTAAAGGCTGAATTATCACCCTAAAATACAAAGATTACCATTTTGGCTTATCAAAAAACAAGCACATTTAGAGCAAGTGATATACAAAGGTTGAATATATTGAAATGGGCCAAAAGATACTCTGCAAATTTAAACAAAATGCAGGTAGGAGTGGTACCGTTAATGTCAGATGGCAACGTGAAATATTAGTTTAAGAGAAGAAATAAGTTATAGTATATAATAAAAAAAACAGTTTGAGGCAACTTTCTTAAACATGTTCAAGAAACAACATAACAGCTAAATATAAGTTATTCAAAATTTATCCAAGAAGAGAAAGACCTGAAATCCATAGAGGAGATTGAAAAGGTGATTAAAGATCACCTTTCATTAGAAAAAATGAAATCACATTATCATTTAGTGAATGAAAAGACTCCCACCTTAATTATAATATCCTGATCTAGATAAAAGCAGTATAAACAGAAAGATCTACAGACTAAATTTCACTATTGACTATAAATGAAAACATTCTAAATTAAGTTTTAGTAAATTTAAGGGGAAAATATTCAATTTACAGTGATAATAAAAAGTATGATTGATCATTTCATCTAGGCTGTCACGGACTGTAAAACACCTCCTGATTTCAAAGATATGAAAGTGTGAAAATAAAATGCATGGCATTCTAGAATCAATGAAATATGATATAAAATGTCTAGAAATAAAACTTTTAAAAAGATCAAATCTTAAATAAATAAAACTACAAAATCTTACTGAATAGCCAGACATATCCTTAAATCTATTACATCCAATTATACTTTTAAAGTTCCCCAACATTTTACACCATACAACCATATTGGAGAACTGCTGCCTTTAAAGGTAGAAATATAGGAGGTAGGATACAGTTAGTATCACCTTTATGTATTTTTGTATTAAAATGTGTCAACTGTTAAAGCAAGCATTAGTTTATTTTCACTTTTAATACTATATGGAAACAACCAACCTGGTTGCAGTCCTTATTGCTTACACAGTTTTGCATCCAGAACCTCACAAAAGGCAGCTGCCAGTGGACACACGTTATCTATCACTGGCTTTCAGGAGGGTTCCAGCTGGGAAAAGAACACAACATATGCTCTTCACCTAATGAAAATAATACAGAAATGACTTGCAGGCTGAGATGTACGAGGGCTGTCCAGAAAATATCCAGCCATTGTTAATATAATAAATGTCTCTATTTTTCATGATACATGGCTGGATACTTTCCGGACAGCCCTTGTAAAAGATAAGTTTTAAAGCAGTGTTTGGCAATCTGTTTTTTTCCCCTGTTTATTGACTTTTTAGACTTTTTTCCCCCAATTACTTGCCATGAAATTTTAACACCACAGCTGTATTATCTATTTGTTAATGTACTACACACATATCTGTGATTTATACGTATTATAAAAAGAGTAAAATTATTTTTTCTCCCCAAGAATGAATTTTTGCCCCTGTGGAAGGTATCACTCCCATTGAGAGGCATGTTTTAAAGTAATGTCTTCTCAGTAGGTGCTTGAAAGTAAATAAAGAAATAACTCATATCACTGAATGTTATTATTGCATGATGCAACTTACATTCCCTTTATCCTAATTTGTGAAACTTCAGTGGGTCACTAAAACTAGTTTCATCCTTAGGAAAAAGACTCAACACCATATTTATGAAACTACTGTGGAGAAATCATTTAGATTAAGCAATTAAGGAGAATGAGTCAACTGGAGTTTTTCTGGCGTGAAGTTAATTGCTGGGATGTTTTCCCATTCTTCCCATTACTGGAACTTGAAAAATTAAATGTCTCATGCCTTTAGAAATAATCTACATGTAATTAGTAAGCCATTTGTATTGTCAACACTCCATGCTCTTATCTTGCATCTTGTTTGGAATAAAGAGTTGTAACATCACAGAATCACAGTAAATCAAAGAGGCAATTCTACCACAAGGCTGGGATCATGTGACATTCACATGTTTAACCAAATTTACTTAAATGTTCTCCATAGTTATATTTATCCTACTACGTGTTTTAAAAATAAAATCAAGAAAAATGTTTCTCAAATATGCACACGCACATACACACACACATAGAAAGAAATACTCCCTTCTGCCTTATTAATTCATTCTACTAGTCTTTTAAACCTAACTCTTGCTCTCAGCTCTACACAGACTATGTCCTTTACAAGGGACAGGATCAAGTTCTTTGCCACAGTTTTGCTTGGGGAGTGAAGAAGCAGGAAGCAGGTGTCTTCTCTCCAGCTCTGCTCACCCTGTGAATTACAAGTGTCCTCCCCCACCCGCCTCAAGATGGAAGTGCACAGCTTTATGCCACCACGATCTGTTCCCTCAGGCTTTTTAAAGAAAGTAGAAATAAGCTGGGTATGCTTATTTTATTTATGCTTTTTGTTTATTTATTTATGCCTATTATATTTTACAAATATGCTTATTTATTTTCATCCTCACCAGTAGCAAAAAAAAATGATCAGGTTTCATATTTTAAACTTTAAAGGGAAGAAATCTGAAACGCAAATGAATGATTTCATCAACATTTCTAACTGTCATCTACTGATAGAATCAAAGCAGGTAGTCAACCATGTAAGGCAGAATTAGGGATCCAGGCAAACGTGGTTGGTATCTTACTACTTACTAACTGTAAGACTTTGGAAGGTTTGCTAAATCTTTCTGAGCCTTTGATTCTACTTCTATACAATGAGGTTAATAATAGTACCAACCTCAAACTGTGGCAGTGAGGACTGCAGAGCTGGAAAAGTGCCCATAAAAATGTCTAGCACATTGCAAGGATTCAAAAAGTAATTGTTATTGATATCAATATTATTCTGTTTCTTTTGGCTATTCTTTTATTATCCCTAATAACACCCAACACAGTGCCTTGTATACAAGTACACAATAAATGCGTTACTGAATTAATGACTATAATTATACATACACACAACTCCTTAGAATGTGAATACCTAAATTAAATACCTTTCCTTTCCTTCTTCCTCTTATTTTCTTCTTGGAAAACAAAGAGTCAGGACTATCACTCTCCCTGGAAATATGGGGATGAGGTTTCATAATTTTTCCTTCAACTACAGTTTGCCTACTATATGTGGTGCTGAGAATCTCAGTTTAATGGTGATTATCAAGAATGTAAGTTACCTAGAACTCAGATGCCAACTCATGTGTTCATGTGTTCAACTATTTAAAATGAAAATCTTAGAGTGAGGGTAGAGAAAATTAGGAAATCATATAGATTTCTGTTAGGGTGTAATTCTATAATTTAAATTGTGATGAATTTCATAATCCATAATCAAGTGGCTAGTTTTATGTCTCCTTGAAAATAGACTACAAGATCCAAAATGATGCTTCTCAAACATAATGACAGATGAATTACAAGGGGACCTTGTTAAAATGTAGATACTGATTTAGTAGTTCCGTATGGGGCCTGACACGCAAGCATGCATGTAATTCTTAGGCTGCTCTCTGCAAACCACAGTTTGAAAAGCAAGGATCCAAGATCTTAAAATATTCCACATTGCTTGAGGTAAAGGATAAATATAATTATTTTGAGTCAAAACAAAGAAAATAAGTTACAATTTTTTAAAATGTATATTTCGCCAGCCATTTGCTCCACAGGGCAATTTTTTTTTTTTTTTTTTTTTTGAGACAGAGTCTCACTGTGTTGCCCAGGCTAGAGTGCAGTGGCATCAGCCTAGCTCACAGCAACCTCAAACTCCTGGGCTCAAGCAATCCTTCTGCCTCAGCCTCCTGGGTAGCTGGGACTATAGGCACACAACACCGTGCCAGTCTAAGTTTTCCTATTTTTAGTTGTTTGGCTAATTTTCTATTTATAGTAGAGATGGGGTCTCGCTCTTGCTCTGGCTGGTCTCAAACTACTGAGCTCAAGCAATCCTCCTGCCTCTGTCTCCCAGAGTGCTAGGATTACAGGCGTGTGCCACCGCACCCGGCCTATAGGGCAGATTTTAAATTCTTCTCAGTATCTCTCATTAACTATTTAAAAAAAATAACAAATGATGCTATACAATGGAGATTATAACAGATAAGTAAAGACAAACCAGTATCAATTAAGTGACAACTATGATTGGCAGACTTCTTTTAGCTTTCAATAAGGAGCCTTGGCAGGGTGGGGGGGAGCTATACTTGAAAGAAACTACTCGAATGTCAGTTTTTAACAAAATGAAAAAAAAAGGAAAAGAGGGGTTAATATGTAAAGTCATAATATTAGAAGCCAATGAGAAACTGGGAAATCATTTGCAATGTATGTGATTGACAGGTCAATAGGTTAATATTCTTAACATATAAGGAGGGCTTACATACAAAGAGTTTCAATTTAAAAATGGGCAAATTATATGAACTGTTGAACTGGCCATCCAGAGAATAAGTACATAAATTTTAAAAATATAACCATACTAATTAAATAATTGTACATGTGAAATATTATGCTATTCTTCAACTGCTAAATTCTGAGACTAAATTTTTATTTCCAATATTGTCAAAAATATCATGAAATGGACACTCTTACGCAATGTATTTAATACTTTACATAGGTAATTTTTTAAAAAAATTCAGTAGACTGTATCAAGGACCTTAAAATATTTCTGTATCATTTGTCTATTCAAGAGCATAAAAGATTTGTCATTTAAAATTAGAGGCTTTCTTTCCTGCCTAGTTGTAAAGTGATTAATTCCTAGCCTTGGCATTTGATGTATTTTTCTACACCCTTGCTCCATTTGATTTTACTAAAAGCAAAATAACATTCCCAAAGATTTGTTCCTTAAAGAAGGTTGTAGTATCAGATGACTCTTAGGCCCCACTTCAAATCCTCTTAGTCCAACGTTTTGCTTTGACCATCGCTGCATTAATCAGCTGCATTCACATGTAACCTGACAACATCTTGCCTCCACTCCATACTGTAAGCCCTCTTTTCTGACTTGGAGCTTCTGTGCCACCACTATGTGGGACATCTGCCTGAATCCATTCAGTATTTCTGATGCTTGTGCAAACCTGGCTATGTGAGAGAGTTAACTTCCCATGGGCAACCCTAGGTCATTGGGAAACAGAAGTACAAATATTCCACTGAAACTGTGGATCTATCCACTGCAACTGCAGAATTTCCAATCTGCCAGCAACAGAAATGAAAACCAAGTCGTACACACATCACAACATCCCTAATGGAGCCCAGTCATTCACTTTATGGCAGGTCAATCACATTGGACTGTATTTATCCTGAAGAGGGCAGCAATTTTCTCTGGCCAGAATTGAAATCACCTCTGGATGTGAGTTTGCCTTTCCTCCCTACAGGGCCTCTTGACAGAACACAACTCAAAAGCTTATAGAGTGCATGGGATTCCCCATAATATTATATGACCTCAGACTGAGTGGCCCATTCTAAGAAAGAAAATAGGACACTCAGTGCATGACCACAGGATTCACTGATCCTATCATACAGTGCACCATCCTGGAAGCAGCTGGCCTGATAGAATAATGAAACACCATCAAAGCATTTAAAGCAGCAGGGACATCCTCTAGGATGACATGTATGCACTGAATTAATGTCTGATATACAACACTGTGTCCCCAGTAGCAAGACTACCTGAGTCCAAGAAACAAAGGGCAGAAGTAGGATTGGCCCACTATGACTTCACTCCCAATAACCTTTTTGCAGAATCTCTACTTCTTGACCCTATAAATTTAGATTCTGCGGGATTAGAAGACCTAGCTTCTGGGAGGTATTGGGGACGCAACAAAGGAAAACATCTCCCTGTGTACACAGTAAGGACTCCACTAAAGCAGATGCTAGTTAAGGTTCTGCTTGGAACGGCAGGTGAAGAAAAGAGTTACAGTATTGTTGGACATGATCCAGAATACCATAAAGAGGGATCGCTGCAACACAATGTGGGCAGACAGGAGTATGTCTTAAACCCAGGAGTTCATTTGAATCTCTCTTGGTGTTTCCATGCCTACTTATGAATTTTATGGGCAATTGCAGAAAATCCAAAATAGCAACAGTAAAGTAACTGAGGGCTCTAAACCCTCAGGAAATAAGTTACTAGATTGTGGTCAAAGGTGAGAAAAGTATAAAATCGGTGATAGAGGAAGAAGAAAATAAATATAATTTACGCCTGTAGGACTAGTTGCAGAAATGGAGACGGTACATTGTTCCATTAATCTCTTTATATTAAGTCATTGTGTATATTCCAAAAAATGTTTTGAAAAATAAATATAATAAAGAGTAGCCAGCTAACATGATCACTCATAGATACAGAATGAGAGTGAAAGTGAGGGAGAGGGAGGGTTAATAAGTCGTTATATATATATTTAAAATAAGTTAGACAATCACAGGCAAGGGATACTCACACAGATGAATTAATAGAAGAGAGATTCCAGAAATAGATTTAAAATTATATCAGTTTACCATATGATGGAAGCATTTAATGTAATTGAGGAAAAGATGGATTTTTTTCAATAAGTGATATTAAGGTAACCAAATAGTTTTCCTCTTTCCTGCATTTATTATCTTTAAAATTCTAATAGAATCAAAGATGTAGATATAGGACACAAAATGAAAAAATACTAGAAGAAAATATGAAATAATTTATCCACTCAACTACACATGAATAAACATAACTACTGGGCATGAGCATCGTAAATGCAGTCAGGATTAAAGACAGAATTGCAAAACAAACATTGTAATACAGACGATTGTAGGAATAATTTAAATTAACAGAAAAAGGTCAACAACCCAAATAAACCAAAGACATTAACCAATCATTCACCATAAAAGGAAATATAAGTTTTTTAAATATGAAATGATTTTCAACCTCACTCAAAAGCTAGAAACACAATAATATAGAAATTTTAATTTATTTTGGCAGAGACCAAAGAATTTGACAGTGTACCATGCTGGCAGGGTTTTGGGGAAGCAGGTGTCTTATATATCCTTAGTGAAATGTAAATTAGCATAACCTTTACAAAAGCCAATTTGAATGTATTTTCCAAAATTTAAATTGTATCTACTTTGCCACTTTACAGTATTGTTTTTAAAAACAAAAGATTAGAAATAAGCTAAATGTTCATCAACAAATTAGTGTATTTAAATAATAGCAGTGTTATATAAACTGATATGAAACCATTTCCAAGACATATTAAATTTTAAAAAAGCAAGATTAAGAAGCAAGTATTTATAATCTGAAAATAACACTGCATATGTGTGTTTTATGTGAGTATATGTTAGTGTGTGCACAGGTTATCTGGAGAGAGATGTAAATAACCTGCAATCACATTTGCCTCTGGGTAAGGAATGAAATGGACTAAGGAGAGATGGTTACTTTTCACTCTAAATCCTTTTGTATTCTCTGAATTTTGTACCATGTGCATTTATTAATTTTTCAAAGATTGGTTATGTAAAAGCTAATCATCTTCATCATTATGACTTTTGATATTAATTGAAATTATATTTCAATACTTCTTAGGATTCCATCATGTAAATACATAACAATTTAATGATTTTTCTATTGTTGAACATAGATTTTTAAAAAAAATTTTATTATACGTTTTACAGGCTTATATATATTTCTTCCTTATGCCTGTTCTAGCCAAGCTGGTCTGCTCACTGTCATGCTCTGCATATTCATGTCTCTAATCTTCTCCTTTCCATGAACTCCCCCGTGACATGCCTTCCCAGCCTCTTCTCAATGGCTTTACACCAATCCATCTTTTACAGCCTATTTTCCTTTTCTTTACCACCCATGACCGTACCAATTTTTTTCTTTCATTTGTTTCCTATGTATTTATTATATAGGGTTAGATTATACTAAACACTTTCTGTGTCTATTTTGCTCCAGCTGTAAAATAGGAATATCAACATCAATCTCCCAGAGTATTTGTGAACATTAAATGAAATTAATGTCAGGAAAAATGTGTAAGTTACTAAACACTACAAAAATATAAATAATACCATTTATATAGCACTAATATTTTGTTATATGCATTTAAAGTTATATGGATATATTAGTAACAATAAATATTTTTGTATGCATATAAGTTTTATGTGATTTTTATCATAATAACATTTTTGGTAAACTTAGGAATACCCAAAGATGATACGTGACCATCAAGTATAGAATTGAAGAGAAAATGAATTGCATGGTATCTTCTAAATACACTTCAGTCAACATCTGTTTCTGGTACCAATAGTTACTACCTCCTGGCTAGTGTTTAACTATGATCAGCAAATTAGTAGATTATATTCCTGGTGATACTTTTATTTTCTGTCTAATGATGTATTAACTGAGCTGACACTGGCTGTCCTAATTAGAATCAATTATCACATCAGAACATTGTTTATAGAGCATAGCAAACATTTGCCTTAACTGCTTTGCTTTCTTGTCTTTAAAAAAAGTAAAAGTAACTTGATGTGTTAAGAAGGCCTAATAAGAAGAAAAAAATTAGAGTTTCCCAAGCCCCAATTTCTTTGATATCATTGGTGGACTTTAATATATATAAAACTTCTTACTTAAGACACTAAGAGATAGATAATTGTGTTTATGTATATATTTTACTTAAATATATTTATGAATATATATGTATATTTGCTATATTAATGTATAAATATATATTCTAAAGTATAGATGTTGATTATAAATTAGTGAATTTGTAACCTACAAATAAAACCATAATTTGAGGGTTATATTATACTAACAGGAACATTTATTTTGGCTAATACAAAAAGTTGGCCCTCAATTATAAGTTTACAATCAATTAAACACTGCATTGTATACATAAAGACAGGAGTTGGCAAACTAAAAAGAAAAAGTAGTTTGATGAGCTGGCTTTACTCTATCTTTCTTAGAACCTCTGCTCTAAAGTTTTCAATGGATTCCATCTTCTGGAATTACCAACTCTCTGGCTAATGATTAGGTCTGGTCAGAGGGGAAAAAAAAGGAACCAGCAAGGCATGAGAGAAAAGGAAAAAATAGAGTTCAGAGCATTTATTCCTTCAGTCTCCTCCATTTGGACAAACTGGTTATGGATGCACTTTTTGTTATGGTCTAATTTCTGTCAGGAAGTTTCATTTGCTTAGCTGTGTGTCCTACCAGTTTCTGACAATATTGCGAGACTTCTTTCAAGGTGATGCCCTGAACATTCACACCAAAATTTCTGGCTCCTACTCAAAACTGACATTATATAGTTTATCAGTTTAAAACTGATAGTGCAGAAAGTGTATAAAATAAATGTTAGTTGATACGTGATTGTTTTAAGAGGGGAAAATGGGTAAAAGGTCCTCATACAAGAGGCAAAGCTGAGAACAAAGGCTAGCACTAGTGCCAGACTCAGCCTAACATCATCACCAAGGAGACTGCTCCAAAAGGTGAGGGTGTCAGCAGTGATCATAATCAAGGACATACGGGAAACACATGGCTAAGAATCATCAGTCAGCTGAAAAAGGCCAGAAAGAGAGGCAACAAATTCATGAATCAAGGAATTTATACCCAATAACATAGAGATAATACATAATACAAAATTAAGTGGGAATAAGTACAGTTAGTCTTTTCAAAGAGACAAGTAAAAGAAATACACCTATGGCACAAAAGCAAATAGCTACAGAACAAAAACTGTAGCGAGAAAATAAGAGATCACAGAAATGACAATTTACTTGAAATTAAAAATAAAAGAAGCTCATCGTAGGTTACATAATCAACTGAACCTAGCTGAAAAATGAAATAATGAGCCGCAATATTGAGGAATTCTCCCTGGTGGCAGTACAAAAAGACACAGTTGATTTTCATTATTCACAGAATCCATATTTGAGGATTAACGTACTCACTAAAATGTATTTGTAAAATCAATAGCACAGCATTTTTGCTGTCATTTACGGACATGGACAGAGGGGTGAAAATTTGAGTTGCCAGATGTGCATGTTCCAGGCTAGGTCAAACAGGGTGATGCCCGGCTTCTTATTTCAGCTCTCAGAGACGAGGAGGGACTGGAGAAAGTAGGAAGCTGTACACCGCACTCAGGAAGCTCTGGCTCTGGCGTAAGTAGGACGGAGTTCGATTCCCAACTCTGGCATCTGTTAATTTCTGAATCTCATTCTCTCTTTTGTAAAACAAAGAAAATAAAATCTTCCAGGATGAATTTTTTTTAGAATTTAGGTTTATTATCTAAGTGAAATTATACCCCAGGGGCAATGGCTCAGTATTCACTAATTCAGCATTCCTGAAGACGTTACAGAACACAACTAGTGTGGACAATGAGAATCAACTCTAGAAAATATCAAAGAGAAGTTAAGAAGCATGGAAGATAAATCTGGAAGTTCAAAAATGTATTTTAATGGAATGCCACATGTGATAATACAGAAAATAAAGGCAAGACAATATTTGAAGAAATAATGAACAAGAATTTCACGGAACTGTAGAAATATGTGATTCCATATATTGTAAAAGTTCATATAATGCCAAGCAAAACCAAAAGAATTAAACAAGCAAGCAACAAATAAAACCTCACACCTGAACACATTGTATTTTTTATACATTAAGGATAAAGAGAAACTTCTGCAGTCATTAGAGAGAGATAGGATAACACAATAAAGTGTAAATGACTCACATGTTATGGACCACATAATGTAATTGTGAATTAAAACTTATCTGGGAAACAAAAAGACATCTCCAGCTTGTATATGGAAAACAGATTTGAGTGAGGAGGGACATAAGTTTAAGTGACTTCATGAGTTTCTCTTTTTTTGGCAGCCTAGGAAATGATTCCAGGGTTGCTAAATTCAGAGTGGGAGGAGATAAAGAGAGATTCCTGCCCTTAACAAATTGAAAGACACAGTGAGTGAGTCAAAGCAGACCTGTAGTCAGTCACACATTTCTGGATCCTTCTCCAACATCTCCACCCACACTCACAACTCCCTCCTCCAAGTTTCTGAACCTATTCTAGATTTCTTCTTCTCATGTATCCCCACAGGAGCTAGCATCTTGTAGAACTCTCATTAAAAACTCCATAAAATAATTGTCTATGACAGAGGGACAATAAAGATAGAAGATGGAATGTGTGAAAAAGAAGAAGAGAAAAAGTATATAAAGAAATCAATTCAAGTCAACACATTAACTATTCTACTTGCTACACAGTTGTGTAGACCTATCATTAATACTTTTATGTTTTTCTAAATAATATCAATAATTTATGCAGTGAAGAGAAAAATGTATGTTCTTCTGGCAAAGGAGCTTGAACAAATATTAAAATTTATCAAAGTAAAGGCAATTAGCTTCTTGGCAGGTATGAAAACATTAATTGCACATCTTAAGTATCCATCTTACTTCTCTTTGCTCCCATGTGGAATTAACCCGATGTGTAACTGACAAATTTCTCTTTATATATACTGCTATCTTTGGGCCATTTACTGTAAAAGAACTTGTTAATAAATTTGTCCCCAAGTGTTTCCAGCATCAAGCCCAATATCTTATTCCTGGATTTATAATTTATAGTTTAGTCTAACCATATCTTAATAATCATCTAATCTTACTCCCAGAGAATATTATTTCTTACAGCTCCCCTAAACAATATCCAGTCTGTTCAGAGTCTTAACTTTATCCCTTGTTGCAGTCATATCTACAGGCTCAAGAGAATGTTGCTTTATCCCCCCCACCCAGGGTGCTTTCTTTCCTCCACATCACTTAAATCTGAACCATTAATAAGAACTCTCCCTTCTTAGTGACTATAGGCCATTGAGGCTATGGGGTGAGTGAAGAGAAGGCAGAGCTACGTCTGGCTTCCAGAATTTCAGTCATTCAATTGATCTCATTTATGACGACTGTTACCATCAATGGAGCAAGCAATGCAATGGCCCAGCTGCAGTTCAAATACACTCCAATAAAACTTATAAGATTAATTTTTTTTCCCATTGTCATCAAACTCTCTGTAATTGCCTCTATAATGCTTCATCTATGACAGAGAGAGTCATCATTAGTTATTTGGAACATTACTCAGAGTTTCTATATGCCAAGTGATCTTCAAGGCACTGGAGATTCATTGGTGATCAAGACATACCCCAGCCCTGCCCCTCTCCAGCTAACATTTTAGTGGGGAAAGACAGAATTAATATATAAACAAGATTCTTTCAAGATGATGGGTGCTATCGAATAAACAAGATGATATAACAGAGTGTACATTGGACAGAGGAGAGACAACTATAGATTGAGTCATTGGGGCAGGATTTCTGAGGTTGTGCAATGTGAGTTAAGTCTTGCTAAAAAGACAGCACTTCAAGAGCCTGGGAAAAGAATATTCCGAGTAGTACTACCAAGAAGAACAAAAACCCTGAGGTCAGAAGGACATTGGTGTATCTGGGTCATAAGAGAGGGTCTTGTGTGGTTGCAGCATAGTGAAGAAGGAAGAAAATGGCACAGATTGAGGTAGGAGAAAAGACAAGGACAAATCATGTAGGACCTTATGCACCATTGTGTGGAATTCAGATGTTATCCTAAGTAAAATGGGAGGCCACTGGAGGGTTTTAGCAAGGGGTTGACATCTAATTCTCATGTCAAGATTGCTCTGTTGAAGGGAGAAGACAGCATACCAATTCCACTTTGCTCCTACTTCAGAGATATCTTCTTGAAAAACAAGAGTCTTAGAATAAGTAAATTGGCTTTAAGTATCTGCCAATGATCTGTAAAATGCTTCCAGGTGGACCTATGTTTTCTTGATATCTTACACTAAGCTCATTGCCTGCAAAGTATCCCACACATCCACCATCAGTAGAGCAGATGACTGCCACTCAAAAATTCCATATATAACAAGGGTGCAGCTGAAACAAAAAATCTTCTAAGATAAGAGGAAATTCAAATTACTATTGGGTGGGCCAGCTTATCAGATAAGGAAGTAATAGGGCTGACATGGTGCCTAAATTATTACAAAGGAACGAACCAGGGAAATTTTGCCTTTAAATAGAGAACTCAGCATCACTTCCCTGATTCTGATTCACTCCCTTTCAATTATCTAGATCACCTTTGTTCTTCAAGGTCTCAGTTAGGCCTTACTGCTTTTGTGGAGGTTTATCTTGTGTTTACAAAGACCATCATAGACTGTGGTATTTTATAATTCTTAAAATGTGTCTAGTTTTATTTTTATCTACTCACTAAATTGGAATTTCATTTAGAATAAGAACTAGAAAAACAATGAACAACCCAGGAAGAATTTGGGTAAATATTTTATTGATCCATTTGATATGAAATTGTTGGATATACACTTTAAACTAATTTGACTCATGCTTAATGAAATATGAAAACATACCGGTTTCATGTCACTTATTTTTGTGTTGAAGCGCTCTCATTTTGCAATAACCCAGCAAGTAAAATTGAAAATTTCGACAATTGATTTTTGGCTTTGGACCATCTCTGCCTTTATAATGTACTGCTTCACAGGTAGTATTTCATAAAAGAAGTGAGCAAGGTTGCATTTGTGTTGAACACAAACATGTTCAGAAAATCACTCGATTCTAGTAGATAATAAATAGGAAATAGTGAATGACTGTATTTGGCAAGATATTGAGCACAAGGAAGGAGAAGGTTCTGATTAGAAAAACAGACATGTAAGTCCTATTGTGAATGGGAGCAGAGATGAATTAAGGAAGAGCTGAGAAAAGTAGGTTCCATAATCAAGTTATTAAACTCAGCTGAATATGATATGGGTAGGCCCAAATGAGCATGCCCGATGGAACTCATGGTGCATATTTGACATGGTGTTTGGCTGCCTAGCATCCAATGTCCTACTTCCTATTAGCAGCTTATCTGCCTATTATCAAAGTCCCATTTTGTGTAGCCTTGACAGAAAGTTGTGCCCAGCCCCATGGATACCAAAGGGGGTGATATTTCTCATCCCATACCAGCAGAGTCAGGAGAAAGCACATAATTTGGGATTAGCCAGTTTGACCTCAGGGCTCCTGAGACTATGAATCTTGATGATCTTATTTTCTAATTACCGTTTATATTCTCTGAAGTGGCATTCAGGGCCAACCTCTTATTGCCGCATAAATCTTGTCATGTTCCCTTTAGCTGGCCTTCCAGAGCTCTCTTGGTCTTTGCTCATTTACTAAACCAGATCATCTGTCCTGCCATTAATTTTGTGAGCCTCTAATGTCCTTTCAATAAAACTCTTTTTTTTCCCACTTAGGATATTCAGAGTTTGGTTCTAATACTTGGAAGCAAGAACTATGATTAATACTGACCCAGGAAATACTTCATTTTTTTGTCCTCCATGTCCAAACTCCCTTTAACCGAATCTTCCCAATTTTCCCTTCAGTGGAGTTGTCTTCTGCATTTCCAACGTGTCCTGCTTCCCCACTCCCACACCAAGCACCAACATGCCTTATGCTTCTTTTTCTTCCAACTCAGAACCTACCCTTAGAGTACAAAATGGTAAGGAGAAGATTGAAGCCTAAGTTAGAATAGCTATTCTTAAACTTAGTATCCTTAGAGTCCGATACCGTGTATGTTAAAAGTGTGGTTTTAGAGACTTTAAGTAAAGCATGGGGGAAGCCCAAGAATTTGCATTTTTTTTTTTTTTTTTTGCAAGCTAAACAGAGTCTTGCTAAATAGAGTCAAGGAACTACTGTTCTGTTTGGTGAACATATCTGCTTCCATTTGATTTTGAAGGAAAATATCTGACAGTCCACATTTGGATGGTTCTTTATTTTATATTTCACTCCTGTTTACCTCACAAACCGATTTCTTGGCCATGCGATTTCTTTGGCCTTCATTGTACGGTTTACTCTGATTTGTGTGTGCCTTCGTGTGCATTTCTTGTTACTATTTAAATCCTGTTTATTTATTTCAGTGAAGTCTCTGTCTTCTTACAATCAATTTTAGAGCATTTTGCAAAGGTCAGGCTAGTCACTTCTGTACTGAGACAACGTAAAATCTGCTGCTCGAAAGAATCCTTCCTCTAAGCTTGGAAAATAGTAAACATTTGTCATTAGAAACCACTTGCCAAAGAGTCCTGTTATAAGCTTAAAAATAAATGTTACTTCTCCAGAAGCTCAGGGAACACATGTGTATTTCCTTTTACTCTATCAAAAATGTTGTCTACTGAGAATGAAGCATTTTCAAAGCAAATTGAAATTAAAATTTTTCTCTTTAAAATAATCTTGTTTTTGCTGTTCTCAGAATTTCTGTGTAGATGAAAAATTGAAAACATTTTTACTAAGATTCATATAGTTTTTAATTATGTAATAAAAATAATCCTGGTTGGATTGAAAATACAAGCTTTAATCCTAAGACTTTTTTTAAATCTTAGAATTTATGCTTTTAATTTTTTCATCTATAAGATGGATATAAATAAATCTACCTGGCCTGTTATATGATCACATGACAGTGTTAATTTGAGCTTTGTACACTATAATAAACTTCACAAACAGAAAATACTTATAGATACTATGTTAATGTTGTCACAGAAAGAATATGTCATTCAATTTAAAGAATATTAAATAAAAACAATAATAGCTTATATAGTTTTATGTGATTGGCACTATTCAAAGTGGGCGGGGGAGTGGAGAAAGAGAGCGAGGCACTAATTTAGTACTCAAAAACATCCTATGAAATTGATATCATTGTCTCCATTTTTCAGATGAGAAAGCTGAAGCAGACAAGATAAATAATCTGTCAAAGATCCCACAGATTTTGCATAAATGCAATAAGAGCAAAAGATTTTTTTAAATGAACATACCAATATCCACAAATATTTTGGAATTGACCATGGCATCTTTTTTTTTTTTTTTTTTGAGACAGAGTCTTACTCTGTTGCCCGGGCTACAGTGCCATGGCATGAGTCTAGCTCACAGCAACCTCAAACTCCTGGGCTCAAGCAATCCTATTACCTCAGCCTCCAGAATAGCTGGAACTACAGGCATGCGCCACCATGCCAGGCTAATTTTTTCTATGTATTTTTAGTTGTCCAGCTAATTT
>CAUYRT010094973.1:0-70582 GCA_963574885.1 Lepilemur ruficaudatus
ACCCGAGACCCATCCCCTGCTCAACAATAGGGGTATCAGCTACTCGGGAGGCTGAGGCAGGAGGATCGCTTGAGCCCAGGAGTTTGAGGTTGCTGTGAGCTAGGCTGACGCCACGGCACTCTACAGCCTGGGCAACAGAGTAAGACTCTGTCTCAAAAAAAAAAAAAAAAATTTATAGGCATAGCATTTCAATGGAATGCTACTAAATAGACCTCTAATGGCTGAAAAATTATTTGATTTCTCATTGAGTAATAAAATAAGCTTTGATTTTATACTAGAATCTAATTGCATGATCAAGCTTGTATATTTTTTATGAGACTATACAAAGTCTATTTATTGCTTAACAGGTTTTTTCACATTTATAGATTTTTTAAATGTGTTTTAATTAGGACCTAAAGAGTTATCATAGGAATTAAATCATCTTGGCTAATATGTAATATGTATTCAGGTCTACTTATGTATTCTTTTTGTCATTTAGGTTAAATGCTATAAATATTGGCCTGATGATACTGAAGTTTATGGTGACTTCAAAGTAACTTGTGTAGAAATGGAACCACTTGCTGAATATGTTGTTAGGACATTTACCCTGGAAAGGGTAAGTATCCTAAAGTTCTTTTAAAAAAGATGCACATCAAAACTGCATTTTCTCTTTAAATCCTTGTCAAGTTTTGTTTTTATGATGCTGTAAAATCTGTTCATACATTTCTTCATTCCAAAAATATTTATTTGAGAGTTTACCATGTGCCAGGCATGTTTCTAAACCTTGGGACACATGTTAAAATCTCTGCCCTTGTGGATCATGTAACCTATTGAGGGGAGATGGCACTAAAAATGAATAAGCTGATGTACCCTATATCATCAAGGTGCTATGAAGGAGAATAATGTTGGGACTGGAAATGGGGACTATTATTAAGGTAGGGGAAGCAATGGTTTATAATTTTAAAAGGATGATCAGGGAAGGACTTGTTCTTGAGAAAGTAGCATAAGTAAAGACCTGAAGTAGGTGAAGGAGAAGGAGTGATGGGTTATGTCCAGGGGAAGAATATTTCTAACAGAGAGAAGAGTCATTTCAGAGGCCCGGAGACCTATGTATATTCCTGTTGGAAAGACCTGGGAGGCCAAGTTGTTCAGAGATGGATAAGTGAATGGGAAAGACATATGAAATGAAGTGAGAGAAATCACAGAGCCATTTAAGTGGAGTCTTTTAGGCCATCATTATGAGTTTAATTTGTATTTAAAGTGAGTTAGGCAGCCATTGGAGGGTTTTGAGCCCAGAGGTAACATGATCTGACTTTTTTTTTTTTTAAGAGGATCACTCCAGTTATTATGTTGCAGAAAGACTAAAGCAGGATTGGTGGTGTCATAGACTGAGGTGGGACATAGTTGCAATGAAATACATCGTGGTGGAAAGGCTTAATAGATTTGACCACACAAAAGAGTGTAAAATTATCTATGTCAAAAAAAAATTTAACGTATATGCACACAAAAGAAACCTGTGATTATGTATTAATATCCTTAATTCATAGTGTTAATACCAACAGATAAAAGGAAAATGCTAGAGTCTCTGAAGAAACACAACTGCTAATATGCCTATTTAAAATGTTTAACCTCATGTACCGATACACCATTTTGTACTTTCAAATCAACAAGAACTTTAAAAAGAATAATAATCCTTACCGATTGTCAGGATGTGTTGAGACAGATATTTTCATACATTGCCGATCATAGTTAAATGAGTATAAACCCTCTGTAACTCAATAAAACAGTGTATCTTCATAGCTTTAAAGTACTTTTGTCCTTTGAGAAGTTTACTTTCATGAATCTAGCCTAAAGAATTTACTTAAAATACAATGGCTCATTTATAATATTAGAAAATTATAGATAACCATAAATGTCCAGCAAGAGAGAAATAGTTGAGAAGTATTTTTACAAAAGATATTGTAAGTAATTCTATCAACATGGAAAAATAATTAAGGAAAATACTAAATTAAAAGTAGCATTATGTAACATAATTTTAAGTATAATATAAATGGAAAATATATATGGAAATTTCTCAGACAAATCAAGTAGAATAAAAATAAGTAATGATGTAGATTTCAAAAAGAGAACCATTAAGCTTGATTTAATAAACTAGAAACTATAATTATATAAAGAGAAAATGTAGAATATTCAGTCTCTTGAGTTTATACCATCTTATAAAATCAGTCATGAAGCTGAATACACAGAAAAAAGTTGAGGTGTTTCCAAAATCCAGTAAAAAACAAACAACCTATGACCTCACAAATTAGCCTTTCAGAAATCACCAAATCCTCTTCTGAGTAAACCTTAAATGAATGATTACCTTAAAACTAAAATTAATATATAGATCAATAATTTTATATCAAAATTTACCTCATTATCCACTTAGAAAAATGTATGCCCATAAATGATTTGTATTTTGAAAGGCAGTCTGAAATTATGTGAAAATTATAAAATCAGAAAACACGAAAAATATTAATAGATTGAAACAAAGGAAAAATCAAATATAAAAAAGAAACACAGAAAAATCAAAAAACTAGTTCTTTGAAAAGATCAATAAAGTAACTAAATCACTGTCAATTCTAAATGAGGTAAAATGAAAACAAAATTTACAATATTAGAAAACACAAAGAGCATAGCAGTTGTACTTGCTATTAGAAAAATTATAAAAAATACTATATACAAACTTAGAAACATAGATTTTAGTCTAGAGACACTGATTTTCTAGCAAATAAGAATTCTCAAAAATTGGACCAAGAAGAGTTAGAAACCTGAACAGACAGAAGAAAATAGAATGATAGTTAAAATTGCACTATGGTTTCCCCGATGATTAGAGATGTTGAGCGTTTTTTCATATGCTTGTTGACCATTAGTCTGTCTTCTTTTGAAAATTTCTGTTCATGTCCTTGGCCCACTTTTTAATGGGGTTTTTTTATTTTTTCTTGCCGATTTTCCTGAGTTCTATATAGATTCTAGTTATCAGCCCTTTATTCAATACGTGCACTAGAATGTTTATAGCAGCACAATTCACAATTGCAAAGATGTGGAAAAAAACCCAAGTGCCCATCAATACATAAGTTCTACTCAGCCACAAAAAACAATGGTGATCTAGCACCTCTTGTATTATCCTGGATAGAGCTGGAACCCATTCTACTAAGTGAAGTATCACAAGAATGGAAAAACAGGCACCACATGTACTCACTATCAAGTTAATATGAACTGATCAACACTTATGTTCACATATAGTAGTAACATTCATGGGGTGTTGGGCAGGTGGGAGGGGGAGGATGGGATGGATATATTCACACCTGATGGATACAGTGCACATCGTCTGGGGCTTGGACATGCTAGAAGCTCTGACTTGGGTGGGGCAAAGGCAATATATGTAACCTAAACATTTGTCATTGGTACCCCCGTAATATGCTGAAATAAAAAAATAAAATAATTTTTAAAACTTGCATTATGGTTTACGTTTCTTTGTCCTTTAAAGTTGTAGTCCCCAACCAACTGGCTGCAGAGCTCTGCCTCCACCCCCCACCTCCCACCCCATGGAAAAATTGTCTTCCATGAAACTTAGGAACTGGTTTGCACAGCTAGAGGTGAGCAGGGGGTGAGCTTCATGTGTATTTACAGCTGCTCCCCATCTCTCACATCACTGCCTGAGCTCCCCTCCATCCCACACCCCACCCCACCCCCGTGGAAAATTGTTTTCCATGAAACTAATCCCTGGTGCCAAAAAGGTTGGGGACCGCTGCTTTAAAGAATAGCTAATGTCAATGTTGTTCAAAATATGTAGGTCATAGGAAGCCATTAAAACCAACAATTGAAGAAACCATTCAAAATAAAATATTTAAAATTTGAATCTAATAGTGAATGAAGAAAATATCCCAACATGATCTATCGTGATTTTTTTTCCTAACATTGCAAGAATATTTCAACTGTAGTGGGAAATCTAGTGGGATATTTCATTGTCAGTACATGAAAGAAGCAGAACCATATGATTTTATTAATAGATTAATACATTGAATTTTATCTAAAAGATCTTCATGGTAATACTCTAGGAAAATAAGGAGACTTCCTAAATGTGATAGTTTATTATAATAAACTAATATAAACACTGTTACTGCCTTTAGAATCAGGAATGTAATGTGGATAATCATTTTCACTATAGTTGTCAATGTTTTTGGAAGTTTCAGCAAATGAGACAACAAAAGAAATAAACTGTGTAACTATTAGAAAAGACAAAATTATGTAAAGATGAAATGATTTTATATAAAGAAAACTGGAGATATTTTTAAATAGAACTAACAAACATTTATTTGTGACTAATTCAACATAAATATTCATAAATTGTAGTTTTTCTCCACATTAGCAGTAAACAGAAATAGACATTAAAAAATCTTTCACAATAACAAAAAATGCTCAGATAGCAGAATATATTTAATGAGAAAGGCACAGGTTCTAATTGAATAAGAACACAAAAGTGTACTGAAAGACATAAAATGATTTGAATGGAGACACGCACCATGTCCCAGAATATGGGAGAACTTGTTATTAATATCACTATGTGGATTTAATACAATCCTAATTGAAGCATCATTGAATTTTAATTTTAATTTTGTTCTTGTTATTTAGAACTAGAAAAGAGTGGGATTTGAGTGTTTTTTTAACCACATATATGAAAATTACTCCAAAAAATTTATAGAAAAAGAATGATAGGGAAAGAGGTACTACCAGATGTGAAAATTTACTAAAAGGAGCAAGTCGTGTACATGTAATAGAAGGATAAAGGGAGCAGGTCCAATATAGCAACTCTAGTAAAAGGATTAATTCAGAGGTGAAGTTACTGACTAAAATCAGGTCTTAAATCAATTTATGACCTTCCTCAGCAGAGCTAACTTTAAAAGTAGCCAAAAAGATGACTTTTCCATTTGGGTGATTTCATGATGGTGTTTCTCATTGTAACTATTATAATTATTTGTTGAGCTCTGCCTTGTGTCCCGTATTGTGCCAGGAACTGGAACTAACAAGAATTATAAGACATGATCACTGGCTTTGAAGGTTTTGCTAATATTGGTCTGCATAAGATAGATTCTAAAGATAAACTTTCTCAATTTTGTTTAGGTCATGTAAAGTTTCTACCTTTTCTGGTTGAACAAGTGAGGTTGAGGTTTCACAGATGGCTCACAGAGTTAGAACTATATAGATTATAGTAGGTTTTTTTTTTTCTTTTTGCTATAAATGTGAATTCTTAAAAATATTTTCTGTGGTATTTCATGTATGCCCTCCAAGCTGTGCTACCCCAATCTATAGGCTTCTTTTAGCAAAAGGGCAGGAAAATCTTCGAAACGTACATTTGTAGGGTTCTCGTAAATTAACCCAGTAGGAGAGGAGCATGACAATGAATGCTTCACTTCTTTCAGTTTGTATTTGGTTACTATAAATAACACTCTGCCAAATTATTTCACAGAGCTAAGAAAAATAGTTTGCCCAAAGAACAGTTTAGCTGCCTGTATATTTTCACAAACCAAACTAGAGTAGCACTGTCCCGGAAAATCCCTACATGCTCTGCTTCAAAACCATTTTCAACATGGATAAGCAAAGCATTAAAATCTCTTTGTGAGGTGAGAAGCTGGAAAGTTGCTTTTATATACCGCTTGAGAACTCAGTGCCTTGGGTCAATAGGGCAGCATTTTAGCTTTCCCATTTTCTTCTTTCCCCCTAATAATTTTATGTGTTGTCATTCCCAGTAAGAAACAAGCTGTCAAGGTAAATAAAATTTACCCAGACTTAAAGAACTCAGCAAGACTTCTAATTTTCTCTCTTTGCCAGTTGTCTGACAATAAAGGTAAGCTCCTAAGCTATGTTAGGCCAGCGTCCCTTTTTAGAAAAGGTGTGATCTTTGGTACATTTTTAATTGTTATCATTGTCAATTGCACCTGTACTCCTAATGGTGTTTAATGGCTTTATTTTGGTCATTTTGAAAACACTTCTTTCCATCTTTGCACAGAGAGGATACAGTGAAATTCGTGAAGTTAAACAGTTCCATTTTACGGGCTGGCCTGACCATGGGGTGCCGTACCATGCCACGGGGCTGCTTTCCTTCATCCGGCGAGTCAAGTTATCCAACCCTCCCAGTGCCGGCCCCATCGTTGTGCATTGCAGGTGAGTGGTGGTCCAAAGGGCGTTGACTATATGCAGTCAGCTCTTTTTAGAGTATCCAAATAAGACTTTTAAGCACAAAAACTAATGTGTGCTTACAAAGTTCCAGCTTGCATGTATTACAGATAAAGTAAAACAGCCATAAAATAAAAGTTAGCTGTTCAGTAGACTATAAACTAGAAACTTAAGAAATACATACATTCAACCTAATGTGTGTAGTGTTATCCACAATTACAAATGTAGAAACTCTGTCTTTTAGTGGGAACATCTGTGGTTTGGGGGTTTTTTTCCTATCACTTTTGCAAATCCCATATTGTATGGAATGCTAGGCTGAAATAGAGATTTGTTGCCAATCTAGAAAATTCCCAATGGAATCCCAGCTTTTAAAACTAAATTTGAGACATACAGAATTACTGAACGGCCTAAAT
Organism: Lepilemur ruficaudatus; assembly: GCA_963574885.1. Lineage (NCBI taxonomy): Eukaryota > Metazoa > Chordata > Mammalia > Primates > Lepilemuridae > Lepilemur > Lepilemur ruficaudatus. The sequence continues at coordinate 6,609 of CAUYRT010094973.1, forward strand.
TGCAAGAATTTGTGTTGCAAAACAGCTATTTAAATTTTTGTTTTTAAAAAAAAAAACATTCCATTATAGGAGCTTAAAAACTGCATCAGTGAGATTCAGCAAATATATGGCAAAAACATGAACATTATATCCAGACGTTGGTCTGATTAGAAACTTCTTTTAAAACAAGCATTCAGAGACCCTAAAAGCAAATTACACGGCCTCATTTTGAGGTGTGACCAGAAAAATAAGTACTGAATCTGAAAAGCTCTCTCTAAATGATGCTACACACCATTTTCAAATACTATCCCCTCTCCAAGCTACATAATAGTTTTTACTTAAGCATTTTTGTTCTTTCTGAAAATCCAACCTATTCAGCATTTAAATAACCATGTATAAAAGGGTAAAAAAAAACAGAATGTGATAAAGGTAAGACATCCCATAAGATCAGACACTATGTACCCCCCCCAAAAAAAAACCCTTCACCCTTCATTTCAATTCTCAAGAAATCTGATGTACTCTTCAATTACTTTTCTGTCTCAACCCCTGGGAACGGTGATTGAGAAGACGGTAGGGAAAAAAAGAAGTAGAGATAGTTGCAATGTCTCTTGCTTAAATTTCTAAAAGAACAGTGAGTCTAAGAGAAGTGACCAAATCTGGATAACAAAGAAATAATGTCACTAGCCCATCTATGTATTTAGAAGATGAGATAAATGGGATTTTAATTTAAGGATTTGTTGATTTATCATAAAGGGTTACTTTCTTACAAATTGCTTGCTTCAGAAGTGCTCCAAGATTCTGAGATACACTCTTGAAACAAAAGTGTCATTTTCCACTTACACTCAGGTATCTCTGGATTTATGGAAAAGCAGCAGCTGACTACAAAGTGAATTTCAAAAACAAAAGTTATCTTATTTGCTCCATTGACTTCTATATTTAAAATTGAAGAAACAGTCCCCCTGTGGTAAAATAATAACAGTATATTATGATTCAACTTTTGAATTAAATACAGTAAGATAGCGGCAGCTTTGTCTTACTGAGAATCACATTCTACCCACGATACATTTTCATTTGCTCTTCAGATCATGATTCAAACAGTCTTTATACTATTGGTCTCCTCCCCCCTGATAATCATCATTCTCTTTTCCACCCTCACCATTAGCATTTCCCGTGAATTGTGGCTCCTCAGATTTCCTATTTAAAGGTTTTGGAATTAGTTTTCTTGTGCCTTGGTATTTACAAGTGTCTCTCTAAGGGACAACAATGCCAGTATTCTCGCATTGTTGCCAAAGGACAACTAGATGAATATAAAAATATTTCAGCTGGGAGTTAAATTTCAAAGCATGAATCTACCACTTGATAAATTGTATGAGATTGAAATTATGTGCATTAAATTTACATCAAATGAAGTCTGTGAGAGAGATATGAGACTTGAATGACATATGCACATTATTTTCAATTTGGAAACAATTTGGAACTCTTGTTCCAATCTTTAGTTTACACCGAAGCAGGTACTCTACATGAAGTTATTTGTATATTAATAAGTTTTTACATGGCATGTAAAAATTATGTGTGTCTTGTACTTTGGTAAATCAATTCACGGTGGAAAAGGTCTTTATGAAACATATAAAGACAAACATGCTGCCTATAGTTCTTAAAATTTAATTTTTTTCAGTGCTGGTGCTGGACGAACTGGCTGTTACATTGTGATTGACATCATGCTGGACATGGCTGAAAGAGAAGGTGTTGTTGACATCTACAACTGTGTCAAAGCCTTAAGATCTCGTCGTATCAATATGGTCCAGACAGAAGTATGTTAATTTACCTCTAGTGCACGTTTTTTGTTTTTGCAAAAAAAAACGAGAGTTCATTTTCATATATAATCAATATTAGCTCCTTGAGTCATATACAAAAATACTGGCATTTCAGTTAATATTTCCATATAGAGAAAATTCTCTGTATTCTCTACCTTTGATGATAGAAAAGTTTTATTAAAATGTTATGAAATTTTCTTTTTCTTTCTTTTGATAGGAACAGTACATTTTTATTCATGATGCAATTTTAGAAGCCTGCTTATGTGGAGAAACTGCTATACCTGTCTGTGAATTTAAAGCTGCGTATTTTGATATGATTAGAATAGACTCCCAGACTAACTCCTCACATCTCAAAGATGAATTTCAGGTATTAACTATTTCTAAGACTTCTTCCATGACTTATTACAATTTGTTCTAGGCACTACTAATTCTTTAAAGGAAGGTCTTTCAAGTCAAATTTATAACCTTTGACCCTATTTTAAGTATAATATAATATCTGTCTCTTTCATTATACATATTATGGAGTCACTTTTGTATTAATGAGCTCATATCTACTGTATCCTGAGGGACAAATAAGTTCAGTATCAGGAAAGAATATTGGTAGAAGGTATCATAAAAGTCAAATTCGGTGGTGATTTGTGTGTATTTATAACCTTTCTTGTTCCATGCAGTCTCATGGATTTTGACCTTCTGTGTCGCTTACAATGTGAGATCAAGCACATTAATAGTAATAGCTGAAGTTTGTACTAAACATTGTCTCGAAATAGTCCTGAATGTTTTCACTGGCCTTAGAACATCCTCAAGGTGGGTGAAAATGAAGTCAAGGGTAGCTCTAGAAACCAAATTCTTTGATTCTTGGTCCAGTGCTCTTTTCAGCATGCCACAGCGTATCTTCAAGTATGGCATGGCAAAACACGATTACAAATGATACGATTTCCAGCACTGATGAAGAGTCATCATCATCATCATAGACCTACTTGATTGTATTTGCTTTGGTTGGGCAATGCATTTTGCAGGTAGCTATGTTGTTTAGCTTCCCTCTTCCCTTTCAGAAGAGGCACATTGAACGATGTGTGTCTTGTTCCTTTGTCACTTCTCAGGCTTCATTAGCTTTAACTACAAAGTCTGCCAGCCTGTCGTAGTGGTGAATGCCATTGCCTTGCACAAATCCTTGACTTTCTACTTGGCCTCCTAAATACTTGATGAGTCTGTGTTATACTATTAAATGGGTCACTTTCTTTTAACCTGGGTTCCCTTTTCTTTTTAGACTCTGAATTCAGTCACCCCTCGACTACAAGCTGAAGATTGCAGTATAGCGTGCCTGCCAAGGAACCATGACAAGAACCGTTTCATGGACATGCTGCCACCTGACAGATGTCTGCCTTTTTTAATTACAATTGATGGGGAGAGCAGTAACTACATCAATGCTGCTCTTATGGATGTAAGAGACTGCCCTCTTTGTTAGTGCGGGGTGCCATGAAAAACTTCATAATGCAATTGAATGCTGGCTAGTTTTCTTTTCTAGGAAATAAAAACGGCCTAAAGAGCAAAATTGGAAACTTTCATTGAAATACAAATTTTTTTGGAGAACGATTTTAGATTTCCCTACAGGGATTCTTGCGAACGATTATTTTTTAAACCATAATTGTAGAATTGGAGCTTGATTGTCAATCACTGTATTCGTATAGGACATAACTGCAGGTTGTATTTCTCATCTTAATTATTTTCAGAAAAGAAAATCATGGCTTATCTATTTTGAATATAGTTAGGAATTAATTTTTTAAATCACAGAATGCCATATCTTACTAAAGTTGTGTTAATTTGGAAAATTTTTGTGTCATTTAATGTTTCAATAATTTGAAGCTAACTTGTTTTATTGGCCATTAATTAATAAAGACTACTTACAACTAACTAGGGAAGGCATATCCATCATAACAAGAAGTCTGCCTTACCTCATCCAGTCTTCATGAACTGTAGATGCCCAGCATATACTCAGTGTGATAGCCTGTAGACAGGACAATGTGGAAAGAGAATTTTAAATAATGTTTGGCCACTACCTTGGTTACCTTGGGAAGAAGCAAGAAGGACCAAAGTTTTCTTTTAAACAGTTTACTGCCTTTATATCTAGCTTCTGCCCTTTCATAGCTGAAACCATAGCAAGGAGAAATTAGAATCCAGCGTTCATTCCTTTCTGACTCTAATCAGACTTTCTAAGTTGTTGCCTCTATTGTGCTTCCTAAAATTACCTTCTGTAAATTAGTAGCCTGGTAGTAGAGACTTAGAAAGGCCCACATTCTACTTCTGAGACTTCTCTTAGCCAGTCCCTTTGCTCTTTTTGGAGCTGCAGAGCAGAATAGTGCAAAGGCAAACTCAAATGAAAAGCTCTCATCCTTGCTGTGACCAAAGTCTTGCCTGGCCATTAATCACATCTGCAGAAATCACACTGGATCCCAGTTGTACATTTCCTTCCCCTACTAGGCATCTGGAAAGGCAAATGTACTAAACACAGGGGCAATATGCCAAACTTGAGTCTAGATTAGAAATGAAAAATGATGTGTGAAAAAGGAAAAGAGAAAATCATAATATTAGGAAAAGTATTAATATCTTTGAATTTATTGTCTTTGGCATCTTTGGCAAATTTTTTGCAATTTTCAGGTTGTCTTCTTTTCAATATGAAGATTGATCCTTGTAATCTACCTGTCCCGACTCTCTGCTGAATCCGCTATGATTCAAAAAAGATATATTTCATAGTCGTCACAGGTGTTCTGTGGATTTAGTAGTGAAGTTGAGCCTTCAGAGAAATAAGGTTGGATTTGGTTTACAGGAACAGGGATTATCACTCACCATTCCCACTTTCTTCCTACGCTCTACCCCCATCATTAGTGGTACACCCTTTTGCCAGGCCTGTAAAGAATTAGGAGGCAGTATAAGTCCAAAGATTCTGTGATTTCAAAGCCTTATGTATGCTCCTGCATTTAGAAAGGAAAGAAATAAGAAATCTTCAATCTTCTCCTTTATCACCTCTCCTCCTCTTGCATTTCCCCTCCTCTGTGACTCAAAAAAAAATGAATGAAGAGCTGCTATGACTTACCTTCCCTTGAACTAGACATTTGATTGGAAGGAGAGCTTACTTCCTTCTCTTCCTTTCTCATGAGTCTCCATAGCTTTCTTAGGAGGCACTCACCCCAGCTGCAGGTATAACTTCATAAGGTTTTGAGGTCATTGAGCAGTAGCCAGGTCGATTACCATCTACTCAGATTTATTCTACAGCCTTCCATGGAATGGAATACCATGGCTATTCACCATTTCCCAAATGATGGTCGCATCACTAAAGCCCAAGGATCAGTTCCACACCGATGTTCAGACATTTGAAGGAATTAACAATAGTATGATACAAATGAGTTAGGAGATGACTGACAATTTGTGTCAGCATTAAGGAAATCTATCTTAGGAAACTGTCTATTTTTTTGTACAAATAATTAGATTAAATCATTACATAGAAACATACATTTCTACTTCAGTATAGATCATCAGTCTGCAGAGTAACAGGTTGCCTGGGCAAGATAAACATTACCTTTACTACCCCTCCCTGTGGAAAGAGATAATATGTTATGTCCTAATCAAGCAGAGCTTGACAAACAAAAAGCCATCTCCCCACTTATGTGGGGCCAAGTTACTCTTTGCACTTGAGAATCTTAAATGATTGAAACTGTGCTGACAGTTGATATGCATTAGAAATGCTCAAGAAACCATAGGAAGTGGATTGTGCCCTAACAGATGTGCAGAATGTGCTGATGATATCCGTGTAATATAAAAGCACAGGAGTTTGAGGTACTTGTGGTTTTCATATTTGGAGTAAAGTCAAACTGTTTTATTTACACACACTCACATACACACAGATAATTGTTTAATAGGAAGACGTACCAAAGGTCTTGTGCTTGCTTTGCCTTCAGCTTCTCAGAGACTGTGATTACCTTTGGAAAATTGACATAGCCTATCAGGTACCTAATAGAGGATCTTAACCTTGAGAAGCTCTTTAGTTTCTTTAATATCTGTCCTGTATTTCTCTCAATCAAGTCAAAATTCAATTCTTGACTTGAATTGCCTTGGAGGCATTGAAATCTACCCACCAAATTGACTCATTACTGTACTAGTTCCAGGATATTCCAGAGATCCACGTCTTTTATTCCATGGCTTAAGCAGCTATATGGCTACATCTCTATGTGAATTTATTACGTCTTACTGGTCCTACATTGAAGTATATTGAATATGTTTGTACAACTGATCACACATTTTAAGTTCTTATGTTTCTTCCTCTACATTGTTTTTTTACAGAGCTACAGACAACCAGCTGCTTTTATCGTCACCCAATACCCTCTGCCAAACACTGTGAAAGACTTCTGGAGATTAGTGTATGATTACGGCTGTACCTCCATTGTGATGCTAAATGAGGTCGACTTGTCCCAGGTTGCTGGCTATGTTTTGCTTTTGTGTATTTGTACACACTGAATAAAGTAGTAATAAAATGCTAAAATCTGCTTTATACTACACAAATTAGGAAAAATAATGGCTCATTTCTTTTTCTTTCAAAACACTCATCATCTAGGGCTGCCCTCAGTACTGGCCAGAAGAAGGGATGCTACGATATGGCCCTATCCAAGTGGAATGTATGTCTTGTTCAATGGATTGTGATGTGATCAACCGGATTTTCAGGATATGCAACCTAACAAGAGTAAGTCATGGTCGGATCATTCTAACTCTAAATCAGCTAATCCAGAACAAGTAGCTCATAACCATTATGGGATATAATTCTATTCAGACAACAGGAAGAGTAGAATTATTTATTAATAAGCACTACGCAATTCATCCCAAAGCTAGTAATCATCTTATAGCTTAGTACTAGAATAAAAATGCACTCCAAATATAGGAAAGTAGAAATGCTAGGAGCTAGGTTTTTCTGTTTAGTTTCTAGACTGACGTATTCCATCTGGAAATCCAGACTCAGATGTACTGGGCTCAATCAAGTTGGACAGTCTGGGCCTTGGCCCTGAGCACATGTGGACTTATCTTAAGGATGATTGCATGTTTATTAGTATTGCCATCCAGCCCAAAAAGGCACGTGACTGAGAAATAAGAACATAATAATTATAGTGACAGAGGAGCTTTACCTCAGGAGGAAGGGATATGTTGGATCAGCCATTATAGGGGGGTTCCCTGTCATTGTTCAAGTCCTATATATAAGAGGCATGAAGGAAAAAGTAAATCACTTTTTTTTTTTGGAGAATCACCATTATTGATTCTCCTACCTACAAATTTCATCTTCCAAAATTTCCCAACAGCTGGCTCTGCCCAGATCTAAAGGCAGAACCAGAGCTGCTACCGCTGTGCCTTTTCCCAGCAGCAAAGTAGCAACTACTGAGTCCCTCAGAAGTCCTTTTTGCCCTGACTTTTCATGTGCTTTGCACTAAATGACAAATTAAATTTGAGGCTCTCTCCTTCAAAAAAATAAAAAGTACTAATCAACACTGTTTAGATTATATAACCAAGTAGCAAACAGAATTTGAAAAGAAAACATTAGTAACTTTCATGGAACTAAGCTCTTTTTAAAACGAAAGATTGTTTTGTTTTTTAAAGTACCAGCTCTGTGTATGTGTATTATTTTAAGTGTGTCATTAGGGTTGTCATGTTTCAGTTTTTCATGTGAAAATGACTATGTATGTGCCTGGCTAATAAGTCTATATGTATATGACTATGAGCAGGAAATAAAATCATATCCAATTCTGTTGCTAATTTCAGTAGAGAAAAAAGGATAACTTCAATCATGTCATAATGTTCATGTATATCTTAGATGTTAATTTAAATGGAATCTCATTATGTCTGCACATCTGTCACATTGTGGTTCTAGTAGTATTTTAGTTGAGAAAGCGTAGCTGTAAAGAGAGTAAGGCTGGTCTGTTAATTGAGCTGTTTATATGGAAAATATTCTAGGAACAGGAACTGAAATCTGTTACCTTTTTTAGTCAGCATCTTTGTTTATTTGCTTAACTTCCTATTTGGTGTTCTGAACCTTTTTAGTGCATGATTTTCTGTTCCCCATCTTGTTATTTAATATCATTTACTTCAACAAGTATTTAGTATGCAACAACAAGTTGGGTACAATACTATGTAGGGCCTGTATCCAACCAAAGGATGCATGAGCCCTTGCCATATGGAGCTTCAGATTTGATGTTGTCTGATATGATTTCCTCATGTATTACATTCTCTTCCTTATATTCTTATTGGAAGGTTTATGGTTTTGATTCATTCTTTCAACAGTATTACTCTTTGGAAATTATATACAAGGTTCTAGTAATACAGAGATTAGGAAAAAGATTTCCTTGTCCTTAAGGAATCTCTGTTATCAGAAAAGCATTAAACAACTGTAAAAATCAGTTATTAAAATGATACATTTTACAAAGAATACAGAGTGCTTAACTGGGCAACCTGACATAGCTGTGTGATCAGAGATGACTTGAGATAGTTGTATTGAAGCCAAAATTTAAAGAATCAGGAGTTATTTGGGAGGGAACTAACCATTCTGATTTGTGCAGGATAGAGAGCTTTCTGGAGATACGCAAGTTGTAGGTGCTAAGAATAGAAAACGCCCAGGCAAACCCGGGACAAGTTGGTCACTTTATTTGGGATTGAGAAAGGCAAGAAAGAAGCATTCAAGGCAACAGGGACAGTATATACAAAGTCCCCAAGGCAAGAAGTGACTTCGTAAATGGATTAAAAGAAAGCCAAGGGAAGGTTGGGAAAGGAGGTGGAGCCAGATCACGATCACTTAAGGATTTTTAAGTCATAGCAGCAGTTTAGATTTTATGCTGACATCACTTGGAAGCCATTAAGACAGGGAATGACAAGATCATATTTGTACTTCAAAATAATCATGATGCCTGTAGTAAGAATGGATTGAAAGGAGGTCAAAGTTTATTCAGGGAGATAATTATACTAAGTTGTCATTGGGACTGCAATGATGTCAATGGCATTAAAGACAAGGAAATGAATCTGAAAGTTATTTAGGAAATATAGTCATAGAAATTGATTACTGGATATGGGGTGTGAGGGAAAACCAGATATAAAGGATGATTCCCGTGTTTCTTACTGTCGTTTAGAATGTTTTCATACTGGCACATGTGTATTTAGGACTCACATCAGACTCAATCCAGGGTCAATTCCATTTGCATTGTGCATCATATGCATCTTTTACTTGTTAGTAAAAATTCTAGTCCCAACTTATTTACACAAAAACTCTTTTCCTTCTACAGCCACAGGAAGGTTATCTGATGGTGCAGCAGTTTCAGTACCTAGGGTGGGCTTCTCATCGAGAAGTGCCTGGCTCCAAACGGTCATTTTTGAAACTGATACTGCAGGTGGAGAAATGGCAGGAGGAATGCGAGGAAGGGGAAGGCCGGACGATCATCCACTGCCTGTGAGTCGGGCAGTTCAGCCTGGCCATTGCCTGGGCTGTGGTGCTTATTTTCTCAGTAGCCTTTGCATCTTCTGTATGAAAGAGTATCCGACCCACATCTTACAGACCTCCTATAGATATTCTAAAACAGTCTTATGATTCTATAATTAACTTTAATATTTTTTCTAAATATTATATGATTGAAACTCTTTTGAACACTATCCCAAGCAACCTCTTACAGTTTTCAAATCTATCAGAATCTCAAAGTATCTAGGTTGCAGCTCTCTATGCCTATGGCATGTTCCTAAGTGTAAGCTACTGAGCTAATCCCATCCTCATGTTTCCTCTTCTCTGCTCTGTACTCATCCATGCACACCTATGAAGCAAAATTAAGGCACAAATGAAAAACAATTTAAATTATGTTTTCTTTTCCCAAACATACACAATCGTGCAACCTACGGTCATCCAGCATTGCTAACTCAGATGCCTTTGCCTTCAGGAACGGTGGCGGGCGAAGCGGCATGTTTTGTGCTATAGGCATCGTCGTTGAAATGGTGAAACGGCAAAATGTCGTCGATGTTTTCCACGCGGTGAAGACACTAAGGAACAGCAAGCCAAACATGGTGGAAGCCCCGGTGAGTCACAGGATCCTGGGCTTAGAAGGGATCTGAGAGATTAGTCATAGATCTGCTTATTGACTGGACATCCTATACACACAGGGAATCAGATGTGAAAATGAGTCATTGTAGGGACTTTCCTGTCTAATTGTTAGATTATCTAGCATCCCCCTCTACCCATAGAAACTTCATCTCACAAAAACTGCTAATGAAAATAACTATTTTCATTTAATTTGGGAAATTTATAGGATTTTTTGCTATTATAGCCCATAAATATTTGCTGCAATAAACTTTGGTGAATGAGTCTATAGTAATAAATCCTGCTATCTAGGCTGTATTTTTCATTTATTTTTATTTCTTAAAGCATATTGAGTTAATTTGTAAAACATTCATCTATGGGATATACTAATAAGTTACATCAGTATCCTAGATACCCAATGTTTTTAAAGGACAATTGAAATTTACTTTTGTCATTATCCATAATTCATTTTCTGATCAAATTAATTTGTCATTGTTGACAGTCTAGGGCAGCTCTTCTAACTGTAGAATGAAATTCATATTTCATATGATGCTACTTGAATTCGTCAGGGCTCATAAAATCAGAACGTAGCTCACAAGATAAGAACGAATAGGTATGTGTGTGCCAAGGTTTATCTGGGTGAAGCTGTACACAGAATACGAACGTCAAACCTAACATTTTACTTCTAAAGAGAGTTGTCTTTGGGTTACATATATGTGCATCATGGGATCACATTAGAAGCAGCTGTATAGTTTATGCTCACAGAAAAGTAAACCAGAAAAACCAAAGCATCATTGTTGCTTGCCTACATTTATCAAGATGATCAGATAACTAAAATGTGCAATTCAATAAGCCTTTAAAGTTTTTTCACCACTTCCTGCTCATGGATTGTTCACACAGAAGTTGCATTGCTTCCTGAGACAACATCTGAAGACTTAGGTTTATACTGTTTCACTTTTACAAGTGGTACCAGACTTCTGCCCTTTCTAAAGTCCCCTTAAAACCCCTGTACTCCACCCTCAACCCTCAGGGTTATTGTAAGCGTCTGGACAAGATGATGTTGGTTTTGACTGGGGTGCGGGGACTGGGAGTGTATTTGAGGTAGAACTTTCAGATCTTACAAACTGGATGGGTAACGGTTGTCTTTAAACTCTGCAGTTTGAAGATTTCTTAATGTAAACTCTGCCTCCATGTTTCAAGTCTTCTTAAAATCATCAGTGGGGTCACTTCTGGATTCAGAATTTGACTTCCAATTTTACCTTTGATTTCCCACCTTTTCTAGTAAAAAAAAAAAAAAAATCTGGTTAAACTCTGCCATTCTAGAGCCTTCCAAAGAGTTTTATGTTCACATTCCATATATCCTGATTAAACAAAGATCAGAGGGTGGATCTTTAATCAGTTAATGATTAGTTCAGTGTGCTGTGGAGTTGAGCTGACAAAGTTGGTAAGGAAATTGAGAGTGTAAACAAAATTGCTGGAGATTACTTAGAGACATAACTGTTTCCAGGCATTTTTTTTTATTCTTTTGATGCCCTTGCCACAGTGGTAGGTTAATATAAATCATACCTACTTGGTAAATAGGGTAGGAATGATAAGGACCCTCTTGAGGGAACTTACTACTCTAATTTATTGTTGGAGATACCTGGAAGTTCTTTAGAAATATGCATTTTTAGACTGTTTTCCAATTTAGCCTGAGTTTTATCTGCTTCGATGGAGCTGGGAAGTTTTAAATGTTTTACATATTATAAGTCATAATTTGTAATATGGTCTTTGAATTTTTCTAAATTGAGGATAATGGAGCAAGTCTATACATGAACTTAGAAGAAAGGCAGTTTTATCTCAAAAATGTTATTGCCAACAAGTTCTTAAATATATAAAGGCAGCAGAATAAGTTTTCAGGTATAAATAGGGTCCATACATTTTAAGAACCACTAACTATTCTTGAAAAATTTGCTTACTCTGATGGACAAAAACTGTCAAAAATTAATACCTTAAAGTTGCAAAATGGCTGTTTAAGATGACTGGCTGTTTTCCTTCTCCTAAGGAAATAATCTGAAATATGGAGGAAAGTATTTGTGCATATTCATAATAGAGAAAAAAATTTAAAAACTTAACGATCCATGTTAGATTTTTATGTATTACAAGAGATACTAAGGAATATGGAGAAAGACTATAACAATGTTTTAAGTAAAATATAAAATTTATGTTTTGAAATATGTAATTATATTTTTTCTAAGATTTTTATTTCAACCATGCATAAAGGACTGAAGCAAACTAAGGTGATATTTTAACAATTGCTTCAGATGATAGAATAATAGCTCTTTTTCTCTATATTTTTCTGTGCTGGGAAATTTTTCTGTAAGGATCAGATATTGCTATTGTAATCAAATAAAAATCTAGACATTAAAAAATTTTGAGAGAAAGAATGTGGCAAAGATAAAATGTCTTTAACATCAACTTTCATTTTCTTAAAAAACAGTCCCTAGACTTAAATGTGAAATACGTATGTCTAGATGTTAATCTTGTATATAGAAAAAATTCATAATCCTTGAATTGGTTGTCAAGTTTCATTTGGTAGCCATTACTTATCATTAGTCTTTTTCTTACCCTTTTGTCTCACCCCTTTTGTTTTAACATCTTTCAGGAGCAGTACCGTTTCTGCTATGATGTAGCTTTGGAGTACCTGGAATCATCTTAGTTGGGTGAGACTTTTTAAGGTACATCCACGCAGAGACCTGTTCATCTGTTGAGCCAGCAGCTGTTGTCCTGTCATACTTGTGCAGAAAGATTTTAATGTGGGGGGTGGGAGACTTTTACATTTGAGAGGTAAAAGTATTTTTCTTATGAAGTTGTGTATCTTAATAAAAAGGACTTAATTAGTTTCTATGACTGTATTAAAGCATCAACATTTCGTGCCACATAAATTATATTTAATAAGAACCAGATTCAAATGAGAACTTACCGGTGATTGTACAGTGAATATGCAGCCTTCTCTCTCCTGGTTTCAGTAGAGCAGCTACCACATGTTGCATGAATTAAAACTTTCTACGTAGCATTTTCCTCGCTTTTTAAAATGAAAGCTGTTGAATCTTCAAAGGAAGAAGAAGAGCTGTGCAAATTCATAGTAAAGTTCATTTTTTTATATGTTTCAAGTGTAGCAGATCTCTATAAATATATAAATATATATAACTGGCTTATTTTCTTTTAATGTGCAATGATGGCTGGATCATTTAAAGTTCTTTTTAGAAAATAACATAAGCCAAAGACTCAAGTGTAAATATGTCAATATGGAGAAAGCACATTATATTTATTGGTTACTTACATTCCTTTTTTGATGGCTACAATAGTACCACCACACGGTCATTTTTTTTTCTGAAGAAAGCTTTTTCTTTAGCTAAAATCAATGATAAATGATTTTGTAGATTATTTTTTGTATGTTTTAGTGTAACTAGAGGATAAACTTTTTATTCATAAACCAGGAAGCAATGTTCTTTGTAGTGATTCTCTTGTGTACATGCTTGTGAATTAAATTTATGTGAAACTCCTTGGCAATTGGGTCTTTTAATATAGGACCAAATTTAAACATTTTGCTGAAAATGTATAGTTTTTCACAATTTCATTAGGTACATAATGGTTTGGTGATCACGTATGAAGAAACGTACACATTAAAAGGCCTTGCTGATGACTTACAAAATATTGGACACAGCCTTTAAGCATCATTTAAATTTTAAAGGAATCAATCTTGTCAGCCTATGGCCAAGCACTGGTCAAGAAAACAAGATGGCAACATTTATGCTTTCAGGGTGGTCAAGTTTTAGCAAACTGTAAACTGTCAAGGTGATAAAATGTTTCTCTTGATGTTTACATGCACAAGCTTTGGGTTCCGACCACAGAAAGTGTGAGCAAAATCAATGCCACATTCCTGTTTTGTGCATTGTCATGGGATTCTCAAGTGAACCTTTCTAAATGTGCTCTTGTTCACATGCTCCATGTAGCTGTAACTTCACATCAGCTTGCAGTTTGTTATTGACTAAAGCATTCCAGTGTCCTCTTTCTAGATTGCCAGTTCATGACATGGTGCTTATAAAGATTTAATTAAAGTAAGAATGAATAAAGTTTTTATAATTACAACAGTTATTGTTTGCACATCATTTTCTCCTCCTAGTTTTCACACCTTCTCTACTAAACAACTTATTCCTATACTCAGTGATATAAGCCACAAAAATTCTATTAAAAGCAAAACTAATTTCCAAGCTCTAGTTTTTTTCATTTGTATTCTCTTAATTGAATGCCAGCAGGTCCAGATGAGTTGAGGGGAAAAGGCCAGGGCCATTTATTAAGTTTCTCTATTTATATGTCACTATCCATTTATCTAATAGTTTCTTTTCCCCAGCAAATAGTAATATTCATTCCCATTTTACAGATAATGAGAAGGTAAATGGTGTGTCAATGCATAGAAATCTAAGTCTAAATCTAAGCAGCTCTCTCTTTACCCCTGCACATACTGTTTCCTCACTGTTGCAAAAATGGACAAAGAAAATTTGGCACTACATTCTTAGTCCTTGTTAATTGATTTTCTCACAAAGTATTACCATGTACATCTACAAACTCCCCTTTGCTATGTATGTTAGAACATTTGTGAGTTTCATTAGAAAAAAAATTCAGATAAAGCAACTTTCTCTTTTCCTAGGAATACTAATTTCCATTTAAACATAGAGGCATTAACAAAAAGTCCACAAACTCACCCAAGATTTCTTCACCCAGTAGTGTTATGTTAATCCTATAGAGGGTTCTGTTTTACTGTGTGACCCTGATTTCATCTCTACTCACGTGATTGCACCACACACCAAAGTCACCATGAATACAACTGTCCACAAAGATCAGAAATCCATGTGGCCTCCAAAATTCAAGCAAACAACACATGGAGTCCTCTTTATTAATATAATAGAAAGTAAAAATGTAATGCTTTGGGCACCGAAGAGGCCAATTCATCAGGCAACAAAGGGAGGAGGGCCTGAATCTGTTTTTTCTCAACACTCATGCTTCATGCCCATAAGGAGCTCCGCTCACTCAGTAGTCCTGTGCATGGCCATGTCCCTCACCCCCACCCAGCCGTGTCCCTCGAGACAGATGTCCTGGCAGAGTACTATATTCTTTTGATAGTTAAGGGCTTTCTACCCCTGTATCAGTTATTCTTTAAATGGCTGTCATGAAGTTGAATTTTACAGAGCCCCTTCCTATAATTACCACTAAGAAAATGTTGGAAGTGTGTAGACCAGAGACACACAAGCAACTGGGAAGTTACGAGTTTTAACCAAGCATTCCTAAAAATAAGTGTTAGTCCCCTAGTTAGAGCTGCCCCTTAGCCTTTTCTAATAATTAGTCTTTGGAGAAAGGAAAGGACTTTGGATGATGATGTTGCTATGTTGAAGCCAAATGATCTCCGATATTGAGAGACAAAAAGGAAGATATTTTTGTCTGGACATGGAGAGGACACAGTGTTTACCTCTACATTGATGTGCTGATATGCTCATTCAACGTTCATCCTATCAAAAATCTTAGATTTCAGGCACTCACATGATAAGCCTGGAAGTCAGACACCAACAACTGCTCCTTTTCAAATATGTTCTTTTCCTATAAAATGATGTAAAGAAAGAGGTTCTTAGCATCTAAAAAACTACTAGACGCTAATATAAAAGATGCAGGCAAGCAATGGCTGTAGTTCAACTGGAAATATGAGATGGATAGTCTGCTAGCTTTGGAAGACTTACCTTTAAGATTTGCCTCACTTTCATGGGGGAATCATATGGTATATTTATATTTAATATCTGTGTACTTTGGCAGTCATTTTTTTTTCATTAAAAAAATCCAGAAATCAATATTCTGTCACATAACCCAGTGTCATATGTAATATTTATACTATAAAATGTTTTCATAGGTAGAAACTTCTCATCCTTCCTAGACTCATTTCACTGTTTTAGTAAACATCCCTATTTAATGTAGGGTCAGTGTGCTATTTTATTCAACACTTAGATGACAGCTGACTGTGCCTCCCTTAACAATTTCTACTTACATATCATTTCATAAAGCCTCCCCATAGCTTAGAGAGGCTTGGAGTGGAAGAGATATCTGCATTTGTTCACAACTCTGGTCTATTCAAGCCGTCTGCAGAGTATTCTGTCTCTGAAACTAGAAGGAAAAGTTCTGTCTTGGGATGTACTTTAAGCTATAAATTGCTTCCAGAATATAAATTGTCCAAAAATCAATGGCAATGTGGTAGACATATAACACTTACGAATTTCCAGCTTCCTCAAAAGTGAATTGAAATGCTAACCTGGAAGGTAACAAACACCACAGAGACACTGTTGTTAACAAATCCTGAACAAACCAGTGGAGGAGGGTTTCTATACCATTGAAGCAAACATAGCTCCCTATTGAAAGCTCTGTCTTTAATGTTAAGACTGTGCTGAGACTAATTAACCACATTAGAATAAATCAGACTCAATCTTCTGTGTTAGATTTCAACCATTATAGATCATTTATAGATCATTTTCTACAATTGGCAGGTGCATCATGAGAGATGTTACCTGTCATAAAATGTTTTCTCCCACTCCCTTTCCCTGGGCAGATTTTATTAGTCTTTTAAGTGTTGTTAGTCATGATTCAGTCAGGGGTATGTAACATTTAGGACAAAAAAACCCAAGCCCCTCAGTACTTAGATGCAATCTATGCATTCTGTTCAGATGTAGAATATGAAGAAAATGAATATCGAAATTGAGTTACCAGTGACTCCTTTTCTTAAATAGAAATTAGAATGTACAGACAGGCAGAGGCCACACATTTAGACTATGCTGCACGGACTCAAAGACAAAGTCTAACTGCAAAAGTAGAGAAAATATGATTTTCATGACAGCCACTTGTTATTTATTGAGAAAAGGGTAGCAAACTCATGCCTGCAAGGTCAACAGGTACTATGAGTGAGGGAAGTGGGCCATGTGTGTTTAAGAATGGTCGCTCAGAGCTGGGCACAGTAGCACACACCTGTAATCCCAGCTACTCAGGAGGCTGTGATGTGATGGGAGGATCACTTGTGCCTGGAAGTTCAAGGCCAGCCTGGGCAACATAGACTTCATCTAAAAAAAAAAAAAAGAAAGAAAGAAATGATAATTACAAAAAAAAATGCTTAAATGGAACATTTTCTAGTAGGAATATTTTTCATCTCTATAGAAATAACGTTTCCTATTTTTTTCAAACATATTCCTCTTGATACCTCTTATGTTTTCCTACTTTTGATTAAAAAATGGATACTATTCTTTCATCTTCAGCTCTACTATAAGAAACACGAAAGCATGAATGATGATACATGGCAATGCTGTTTGAGACAGGGAATGAGGCAGGGAGGCCCACTGCCATGTGGACTCAAAAGCACACTCAGTGCCCAAGGAGAATGGCACACACCTCCCAGCAGCCTTTGCTGCATGGGAATATGGACCCAATAGTGAGTGCCCCATTTCTCAAGTATAGAAATAAAAATTTTTATATTTTGAAATTTGAGTATTGGCAACCTATGAAGTTTAAAAAAACAAGGACAAACCTCTGGCCCGATTCTGTGTAGACCAAGACCTGTGTGAAGGCTACGTTTGCTGTGGTTGTATAGCCTCCCAGTCTGTGACCTCCATTACAGAACAGCCTATCTTACTGTTTTGACCTTCTTCAGATGTTTTAAAAGAAACATGAATTTTAGTTGTCTTGAAATGGCTATCACTATTTTTCTTCCTATTTGCCTTTTCTCACATTTTTCTTTTAAAAATGTGTATAGATGAATCTCAACTCGTAAGATAGATATAAAGCAAAAACACAATTGATGTCTTTCTGCTCCCTTGTACCTGGACTAAATTCAGAAAAGCATATTTCAGAAAATAACCCGTACATTTTACCTAGTAAGCATCCCCCAAAATGATGACTAGAAAATAATTCTTCTGGAAATAATAGTATTGAGAACTCAAAAGAACACTTGTTCCGTGAGCCACGGAATGGCCTGAACCGGTTAAGTCACAAGTGCAGAATAGCATCTGTGGAAGCACCACATTTCCGGATGGTGATGGTACCTGCTGACTTCCATGGCAGGTGCAAAACAGTGTGGGCTCTTGCCAGCTCACAGTGGGAACCTGAACTCTAGTTCTATAAATCTGATCACCTGAAGCGCAGTCAGCAGACCAAAATTTATTTCTTTTCACCTTCGATTTATATTCTTGGAATGAGAGAGTGTTGATTAAGTACTTATTTTCCAATGTCAAATTCTTTATTGCCTGTGATCAAATGTCATTGAGGGAAAATATCCACTTTCACATAAGAAACCAGAGCATGGATTTTCCCCATGAAATGATAGAATGTTAGGGGGACATTGGAAATTATCAAATCCAATGCCTTTATTGTTAAGGTTAAAAAATTAAACCTAAATTAAAGGTCCATAAAATAAATATTTTAAGCTTTGCAGCCTATTGGTGTCTGTCACCTTTTCAGCTAGAGCCTTCCCCTTAAAGATTGGGTTAAAAATTTCCTTCAAACGGAAAGGAAATGATAAAAGTTTTCAAGCATCAGGAAGGAAGAAACAATGGAAAGAACAGAATTATGGGTACATACAAAAGCATATCCCTTTTGCATTTGTTTTATAAGTCATATTTGATGATTGAAACAGAACATTTTATCACCATCTGATACTCAATAAAATGATAGTTAAAATGGAAAAGAAAAAAGGATCTAAGTAGAAGGTTTCTATACTTCACCCAAAGTGGTAAAATATTGATACCACTAGATTGTAATAAATCACATGTGTTTATTACAACACTCAGAAACCACTACAAAAATTATGCCAAGAGATATGTTCACATAACTCACAGGAAAGGGAAGAAACAGATCAATAAGAACCAGAGAAAATAGACAAATAAGTGAGGCTTTATTGCTAAAACAATTAGTCAATGCCAATATAGAAATTGACAGATTGGATAAAAAGCAACAACAAAAATGACCCGACTGTATACCATCTACAAGAAACTTGTTGCGGCTACTTTTTCGCTTCTGAGTTTGGCAGCGAAGGAATGAATGATTACTCGAAACACAGTATTTCAAGAGAAGGGGATAGACCAAAATCTAAAGGAGAAAATGGCCCTCCTCAGCTAACTTCCTCCCCGTATTTCTATCCAAGGACACATGCAAAGGGGCCAGGCTGTTTAATTTTTTTAACAACTTCCATACAAGTCAGCTGTTTTCAGCTAACCTTTGCACTCAGCAAACAAGCAACTTTGGGCAGGTGTTTTCGCCTGACCCTCACGTTCTTTCTATCCATCCATCCATCCTTTCTTTCCATACAGATCAGCTGTTTTCAACTGACCTTTCTACCCTGCAAATAAGCAGCTTTGGCCAGGCATTTTCACCTGACTCTTCACTTACCTTGCTCATGTTCTTTCCATCCATCCTAGTCCCAGCCCCTACATGTCCCCCTTTTTTGAATATTTAAAATTAGAGACAGGGAGTGAGTAGGAGAAAGATGTAAACTTCAGCCAGAGTCTCTTCATAATGGTGTAGAGAGGTCATCAATTGGCAGATCCATCCTGACTGCTGTTATGGGCAACAATAGCCAAATACACCAGAAAAGTGTTCCCCCGGGGTAGGAGGAACCCCCAATTGTGTCAGCATAGCAGGGGCCTGTGTCTCTAGTTGTTTCAATTGGCCCCACATGATCCTGGGAACCATCATGATGTTGTTACCTGTCTGCCTAGGCGGGACCCCTGTGGGCAGTGACTGGAGGGTGAGACGTGGAAGTTTGAACACAAGCATATCCTCTTCTCCATGTTAACACATTAGTGGAATATACACAGTAGGAAACAAGACAATCAGTGGCATTATTTCCTTCTGTCAGAGGTCCAGGCAAAGGGGTATGAGCATGAATATGAGAAATAAAGAAGGAGTGTCACCGGATATCTAATAAGCACTGTAGAACAAGGAATTGTTGAAGTTTCATTAGGCATGTTCTCAATAGCATTTTCAATATGGAGAACGGAATAGAATACATAATGGGAGTCAGTGACGTTTAGAGGTTCTAATGACGGATCTGGATCACCCTTTAATGTATTAGTAAGACGATGTATTTGTTGGTTAGTAATTCCTAAAGTGGTACATATCCAATTCACGTGTCCCAAAAGTTGAAATGAATGTAGAGTCAGGGTAGAAGGCTGGGAGATTGCCATTTGTTGGGGTCACAATGAACATGAAAAAAGTAGGTAACCAAGATAGCACCAGGGTTGGGCAAGTTGTATTTTGTCTGGGGCAATTCACAGCCCATGGAAGTCAGTATGTGTTTGTACACGAGCAAACAATGATAATAATTCTGCTTAAGTAGGAGCTGCAAATAATACATCATCCATATAGTGGTAGATGATAGTGGATGGGAACTGGCACAGAGAAGGGAGTAGGGCTTGATGAATGTAATATTGACAAATAGTGGGACTATTTAACATCCCTTGCAGAAGAACTTTCCAGTGATATTTGTCTACCAGATGGGCATTATTATAAGTGGGAATAGAAAATGCAGGTCTTTCTCGGTCTTGTTTCACTAGAGGAATTGTGAAAAAACAATCTTTTAGTTCAATTACAATCAAAGGCCAATCTGTTGGAATTAATGACAGCTGGGGAAGACTGGGTTGTAGAGGTCCCATCGGGACTATCATAGCATTAAGAGCTCTTAGGTCCTGTAGTAAATGCCACTTTCTGTTTTCAGGTATGGCAAATACAGGAGTGTTTCATGGGCTCAGGAAAGGTTCTATATGTCCCGCTTTAAGTTGGTCCTGGACAAGAGATTTTAAATGTTTTAGTTTATCCCGCTTAATGGGCCACTGCTCTACCCAAATGGGCGAATTAGTAGTCCATTGTAAAGGTGTGGGTTGTATTGGATGCACCTGAGCAGTGGGCACCTAATGAAAAGCCTGGGTAGGTAGAAGAAAATTCCATTGTTCTAGCAAATCTCATCCTCAAAGATTGACCCTCTTGTAGGCAATGTTGAAAGCATCTGGTTTACAGGAATAGAGATCCCCTTTGAAAGAGGAAGGAGGAGGCAGCTGCTCCTCCTGTTGAGCCACAGAAGGCCATGGTGGGGAGAATAATTCAGGATTTGGGAATTTTATGGCAGGGGATGCTGGCTTCTCCAGTGGAGCAGACAGCAGAGGAGGAGGAGTGGGTTCCAATGGATCAGAACACGTAAGGGAGTCAGTGCTGTTTGCACCAGACTCCATGTAGGTAACACGGCAAGGGGCACAGGAACCCCCTGCCCAAGATTCTTCTTAAACTTTCCTCCTCGTTCCCAGAGTTCTAAATCTAACATGCCCTATCTGGGGAACTGGGGCAATGTTGTCTTACTGTGCATAAGAGTTGTTATAAAATTTTTGGTTCAACAAAACACTGGGCAGATTTTAAGAGTTGTTGCAAAGTGCACAGATAAATTTGCTGATCTTTTGTCAGGTGCTGCCCCATGTTAGAAATCCCCTTCTGAAACTACATGCCTCGGTCCCTTTCCCAAAGCAGCAGGCTGGACTGTCCCTTACCAGGATGATTCCCCCTTGTAGTCCAGAAGACAAAAACGTTCACTAGGTGTGCAGATGCCTGAATCACGTCCGGGTCACTCCTTCTTGTGGCTACATTTTTGCTCCTCAGCTCGGCAGCAAAGGAATGAATGATCACTGAAGAGAAACCAAAATCTAAAGGAGAAAATGGCCTCCTTAGTTACGTTCCTCCCCGTATTTATATCCAAGGACATGTGCAAAAGGTCAGGGTTGTTTGTTAATTTTTTTAACAACTTCCATACAGGTCAGCTGTTTTCAGCCGACCTTTACACTCAGCAAACAAGCAGTTTCAGGCGGGCATTTTCACCTGACCTTCATTCACCTTGCTCACGTTCTTTCCATCCATGCATTCATCCTTCTAGACCCAGCCCCTACAGAAACTCATTTCATACTCAATGAAATGGGTAGGTTGAGAGTAAAAGGAAGGAAAAGGGTATATACCATATAATCATTGAATTTAAAAAATCTTGAGTAGCTATATTAACATCTGCTAAAGTAGACTTCCAAATAAGTAAAATTGCTACAGGCGTAAAGGGACATTACATAATGATACAAGGATCAATCCACAAGGAAGACATAATAATGATGCTAAATGTATACACACCAAACCACAGAGCCTCAAAACACATGAAGCAAAAACTGATAGAAATGAAAGAAGTAGACAAATCTATGATTATGGTTGGAAACATCAAATGCCCCTCTCTGCAACTGATAGAACTACTAGACAGAAAATCAGCAAAGACACAGAAGATGTACAATACAATCAATCAACAGGATCTAATTGAAAAATATAGAACACCCTACCTAACAGTAGCAGAATGTACTTTATTCAAGCTCCCATAGAATGTTTATCGACATAGATTATATCATGGTCCATAAAACAAACCTCAACAAAAAGTATTTAAAGGAACTGTATAATTCTATATGTTCTTTGACTATAAAGGCATCAAACTAGAATTCAATAACAAAGACAACAGGGAATTCTTTAAATATATAAAAATTAAGCTATATTCTACTGTGTCATTCATAGGTCAAAGAGAAAGAGTAAAAGAAAAAATTTCAAAAGCATAACTAAAAGGGAAATCTATAGCACTAAATGCTTTTAAAAACAGTACTGAAAGGGAAATTTATAGCATTATAAATTTATATCACTTGAAATGAGACAGGGTCTCAAATCAATTATCCAAGCAAGTCCAAAACCTTAAGTCTAGAGAATAATTTTCTTTGGCTCAATGCTTCCCTCAAGGGCCTCTGGGGCTGTGGCCCCACCTTCTGTACCCACTTAGGGGCTTGCCGAGTGGGGAGGTCCTGCCTTCCAAACACATTTATATTCACACAAAAACTTGTACATCAATTTTTATAGCAGCTTTATTCATAATAGCCAAAAACTGGAAACAGCCTAGGGATGAATGGTTAAATAAACTGTGGTACAT
The DNA here is from genome assembly GCA_963574885.1 of Lepilemur ruficaudatus. Taxonomy (NCBI): domain Eukaryota; kingdom Metazoa; phylum Chordata; class Mammalia; order Primates; family Lepilemuridae; genus Lepilemur; species Lepilemur ruficaudatus. The sequence goes on from CAUYRT010094973.1 coordinate 29,536, forward strand.
CCATACTATAAAATACCACTAGCAATAAAAAGAAATAAACTATTGATATAGACCACAACTTGGATGAATCCCCAGGAAATTAGGCTGAGTGAAAAACAGCCAATCCAAAAAGGGTACATGATTTCTTACACATGTACATGTACATATACATCATTCAAAGGTTATATGATTCCATTTATGTAATATTTTTGTAATGACAAATGATTAGAAATGGAGAACAAGTAAGTATTTCCAGGGATTAGGCATGGGGGTGGGGTGGGTATATGGGAGGTGGCTGTGGTTATAACAGGGTAACACAAGGGATTCTTGTGATGATGGAACCATCTTTACTGTGATAGTGGATGCAGGAACCTATGCGTGACGAAATCGTGTAGAACTACACAGACACAGACACAAGTGAGCAAAAGTAAAACTGGATAAATCTGAATAATATTGGTGAATTCTATCAATGTCTATATACTGGTCGTGCTATTATTGTACTTTAGTTTTGGACCAAAAGAAAAGAGAGAGAGACAAAGTCTAATCCTCCCTGAAAGATAAGAATCAAAGCAGGAGATTCTTCTGCTGACTTTGAAGAAGTAAGCTTCTAAGTTGCAAGGAGCAGGCCCTTAACAAATGGCAGTTTACATCTTCAAAGACTGCAAGAACTTCTAGGAGCTGAGAATAGCCCCAGTGGCCAGCAAGAATTAAGGACTTCAGTCTTATAACCACAAGGAACTGTATTCTACCAACAACAGCATGAACTTAGAAGAGGACCACAAGGTCTGGAAAGGAAGGCACTTAGATTGCAGCTTTGCAGAGGACTCAGCTAAGTCATGCCCAGACTTCCTAGCCACCAAAACTGTGCGGTAGTAAGTGTATGTTCATTTTTTTAAGTTTTTAAGTTTGAGATAATTAGTTACATTGCATGAAAAACTGATACAAAGGGAAGTAAAAGTGGAAAATATTTCCATAATTAATGTATATAAAAATATACATTACAAAAAGAAAATATGCATAGCTACTAGAGTTCTCATTTCTGTAACCAGTCATGAGGCCATGGCTGGGTATTTATGGCCTCCTTTTCATGGGATACAGGCCCATTGCCCCATGGCCCTCAGTCGGCACCTTGGGGTGTGGTAACCCAAACCTCAATTTCTGAAGGGCCTGAAACATTGGTGGTGCTGCTTGTATAGAGTTACTTTAATTTTCCATAACTTATTACTGGATATGGAAATACTAAGAGGTTGCATTAGTTTCCCAGGGCTACTGTAACAAATTACCACTGTCTTGGTGGCTTCAAACAATGGAAATGTAGCCTCTCACTGTTCTGGAGGTTAGAAGTCCAAGATCAAGTTAGTGACAGGGTTGATTCCTTTTTGAAGCTCTGAGGGAGAATCTGTCCCATGCCTCTCTCCAAGCCTCTAGTGAGTGCCGGCAATCCTTAGCATTCCTTAACTCGTAGACATATCACTTCATCTCTGCCTTCACCTTCACATGGACTTCTCTTCTGTGTTCTTCCTCTTCTTTCTGTGTCTTCTCCTCTGTCTTAAGGACACTTGTCACTAGATTTAGGGCTCACTCCAATAAATCAGGATGATCTCACTCCAAAATCCTTCACTTAATTAAAACTGTGAAGACTCTTTTTCCAAATAAGAATATATTCATATTTGGATAGCCATCTCTTTCTGGGGGCTGCCATTCAAGCCACTATACTGGTGTTCCAGAAAATCCCTTGAATTCTAAACATAGTTATTCCTGGCCCTAGCAACCATATTTATACTTGATAATTAGGATTTATATCCCAATGAGTACACAACACCCCCCCCCCCGCCATCGTCTTGCCTCTTTAATTCAAGAGAAGCCTAAAAGGTCAGGTGGCAGACTTAGCTTTCAGCTCAATGAGACATTATTGTGTCCTCTGAGAAATAAAACTCCAAGATCAATAAAGCCAAAGTGTCAGGAATGGAAAGCGGAAAACTGTGACTGCTTTATTGGCTGTACTATTGAGAAGAACCTCTCCTACCTTCACTCCTTGTTTCAGTTGCCTCTATCCCTGGCCCAGTTAACCAGGGCCAGAAAGCACAGACACAGATATGGGAGGGAATTGTTTGGATCCAGGAAGCCACCACTCCTAGAAAGCCTGAGATACAGGTGCACATGTATGTGTATGTTGACATATTTCTAATATGCCTCCAAAGACATACTCCACTATACATATGACCTACCAGATGATCCAACTATATCCAATCTATAACTATAAAATTCTTCAACCACTCCCCAGTAGTGGATAATTCAAATAAATAAATCCCATTAAAATGTTTTTTTTAATCAAAAATACTATAACAAATGCTACCAAGGATGTGGAAAAAGGGGACCCCTCATACACTGTTGGTGGGAATGTAGATTAGTGCAATCACTATGGAGAACAGCATGGAAGTTCCTCAAAAAACTAAAAATAGAGCTATCTTGTGATCCAGCAATACCACTGCTAGGTATATATCCAAAAGAAAGGAATTCAGTATATCAAAAAGATATTTGCACTCTCATGTTTATTGCAGCACGATTCACAATATCCAAGATTTAGAATCAACCTAATGATCCATCAATGGCTGAATGGATAAAATTTTGGCACATATACACAATGGAATATCATGTAGCCACATAGAACTGGAGAACATTTTGTTGAATGAAATAAGCCAAGCAGTAAAAGACAATTCTTGCACGTTCTCACCATATGTGGGAGCTAAATATTAAAAACAATTGACCTCATGGAGACAGAGAGTAGAATGATGGTTACCAGAGGCTGGGAAGAATAGCAGGGAGGGGAGTAAAGTGGGATGGTTACTGGGAGTAAAAATATGATACATAGATTGAATAGGAAGATAGATACATAGAATAGAATGATAGAATGAACAATAGTTGACAGCACAACAAAATGACTATAATCAACGATAAGTTAGAATATACTTTAAAGTAACTAAAAGAGTGGAAATGGAATGTTCCTAACACAGAAATGTTAAATGCCTGAGGTGATAGACAACACAATTACCATGATTTGATTAATTCACATTGTATGCTCGTATCGCAATATCATATGTACCCTATAAATATATACAACTATTATGTACCCATGGTAATAAAAATTTTTTTAAAAATTAGGCAGTCATTAACCCCTGAGTCCATATCTCTTTTTCAAATGGAAAAAGTACCCTTTTGGAACCCTTTTCCTTTTCTTACTGTTGCAGTAATAGTATCCAAAGGAAAGGGAATATGAAACAGGGTTTAAATCAAAATCTTGTGCTCATCTAAAACCAAATCGAAGGAAATAAAATGAGCTAGGGGAGAGAGAAAGGCCAAACAAAATATATACAGCAAATAAACAAGACAAATCTAGGACCATGATATGTGCTACGCAGAGTGATTAAAAAAGGGTGGTGTTTTACCAAGTGACCCAGCTATCTGAAGAGAATAAAGGAGAGGATACTTTCGATCCACAGCCCTACAATGGGAAGAAGCTGGTGTATGCAAGAAAGACAAAGTGACCAGTGAGCATGGCACACACTGAGGACAGTGTACAGTGTGAGGTCAGCAAGAGTGGTCCACAGCACACAGGGATTTGTCAGCCAGAGCCAAGAGTTTGGATATATTATTCATCATTGTCCTCCATTCTCTCCACCCTCGTACTGCATAATCCAGAGCCTAATGCATTGCATTGCACATGGTAGGTTTCAATAAATGTTTATTAGGTGTGATTTAAGCCAGCCTTAGAATCCAGGCTTCTTTTTTTTGTGTGTTTTCCTCTCTACATCATATAGTGTCTCTGCTTCTAAAAAGGCAGACAAATAAATGAAACCCCAGGCATCTGCTCCTGGGAACTTTCCAGGATTATCCTTTGAGTACACTGGGTAGCTCATTCCCTTAAGTACTTTGGCACTTCATTTATAGTATTCATGAATTCAATGAGCTCTTTAGCAAGTAATTTCACTCAGGACCATGAGAAACAAAAAATAAATCTAAGTCTAAAGAGACTGTGGCATTCATCCAGTTCAATATCACGGATTGAATATAGATAAAATCTTCCTCCATTCCAGTCCAAACTCATAAATGATAGCAACATATAAACATATTTTATAAACATGGAGCCTGCTGTGAAAGCTAGAAAGAAAAATCTCATAAATCAGAAATGGAGAGGCTTTCCTAAAAAGAAAAAATATAGAAAGTGAGCCGGGGGTGTCAGGGAAGATGGGCAGGACCTGAGCCAAACTGCATCTGTGCAGCTGGGACCTCAACCACACCTGGCAGGAAAACATGCTCTTGCCTGAGAGATGGAGTCGCCCACCTGTACCTAACAAGGCCTGATAGCCTCGAAGAATGTTGCTGACCCTGAGATTGTGTTGGACTCCTTGGGCTGCCATAACAAAGTATCACACACTGCGTGGCTTAAAGCAACAGAAATTTGTTGTCTCAGTTCTGAAGGCTAAAAGTTCAAAACCAAGGTGTTGGCAGGGCCATGCTCCTTCTGAAACCTCGAGGGGGAGAATCTTTCCTTGCCTGTTTCTAGCTTCCAATCCCTGGCATTCCTAGTTTATAAGTGCATCACTCCGATCTCTGCCTCCATTTTCACACGATGTCTCCTCTCCTCTTGTGATACTAGTCATATTGGATGATGGGCCCAACCCACAGTGTGACCTCACTTTAACTTAACTAACTGTATCTGAAATGACCCTATTTCCAAATAAGGCCACATTCTGAAGTAATGGGGATTAGGACCCCCAACACACAGCAATAAATAACTAACACACCGAGCCATATTATTCAAGTGAGGATAGAACAAAGATATTTCAGACATATTCAACCCATAACAGTGATGTGCACAGAACTGCATCCCAGCGATTACTGCTAGAACATCTTTTTCCTCTATATTTATGTATCCATAAAATATAGTTTTACTGGATTTAAATGTTATGTAAATGTTATACTGAGGGTATCCTGCTGCTTGCTGTTTTTCACTTATGTTTTTGAGATTTATTAACATTGGAAAGCGTGTTCATTTTTAAAATTGCTGTATGGTATTCAGTTGTAGAGATATATTCTGTTTTATCAAAACTTTCTCCTGCGGATGAATGAATGTGAGTCTCCGTTTGCCACCTCTTAAGAGCCAGTCTCTGCTCTTCTGTGCATGGCTCTCTGTCATGGGAGCCCAACCTCTGGGACTGCATTGCCTGGGCTCCCTTGCTGTCTGACTGAAATCTGGGTTTGGCCAAGGCAACAAGAGACCAGCTGACAGGCACAGAGGGAAGCAGCATTTTCCCCTGCTGGCCCACATTTTTCATAGTGGGTACGATTCCTCTGCCAATGTCCTTGTAGCCAGCTTCTCACTCCATAGCGTCACCTCTCCAGATTCCAGTCATGTTGCTTCATCCTGTTCCCCCTTCCGGTCCAGGTATGATAATGACTGTCACCTCATGCTACTTCTTGTGTGCTTTGCTAACCTTGTTGGTCCCCCAGCCTTGCTAGTGCCACTATAAATAATCTTTAAAAATAGAAACCCAAATATAGCCCTCAATTGACTGAGTATGCCATCTATTTCCTGCCAAAATCTTGACTTATACTGTGATTGGTTCCAGAAGTGGCCCTAAGACACTGTTCATCAAATTGCATTATGGAGTTGGGTCACTCATACATTACATGAGTTGCATGGATAGACTTTTTGCCAGGGGAAAATGAAACCTTGGTAATCCAAGGCAAGCAATGGCCAGTACCTTTACATCAGCCTTTGGCACACAATATGAACCTATGGACCCAGCAAATGCTTTCTTTTCAGTTTCCATCAGTAAATATAACCTGCAACATTTCACCTTTGCCCAGAGGTTTAGCAATACAACTTTGCTGTCTTTTATCAAGACTATGTCTGATCTCTGTCATGCTGGGGTCTAGACTGGAGCAGTGATCCTCAAAGTGTCATCTGTGAACTGGTTTCTGGTCCATGTTTCTTACTTGTCCGCAGTGAACTGGGTTTGCACCAGAATGTGAACTATGTCACTAAGCACACTGTTTGGTTCAGCTGGCAATTTTTTTTTTCTAAAAAAGACTTTTTGATGAGGGAGCAGTGCACTGATTTATATTCTGGTGTGCGCTCCTACCTCAGTGTTGCAGACAGGTACTTTGAATAGCTGCCTCTTGCTCTAGAGGGACTTTGATCGTTGGGATATCCAACCGGATATCATATTGGAGCATATTAACTTGATCACGTTGTCAGGAAGAAACTAACAGCCAGATGTCTCAGGAAGACAAACGCATGACCTAGGAAGAGAGACAAACCATGTGAAAGTTCACAGAATTGTGACATTAGTGGGACAATGTTGTGAGAATGTCAGAATATTTCCTCTTAAATGAGAGACAAGTTGGTCTCATTCTGCATAGCCCACAGGACAAAAGAGCCCTAGCATTTAGCATATCTCACTGAAATGGGGAAGCAACAAATACCATATTTAGGTATACGGCTCTGCTCTATCTACAAGAGGCTACCTGTTCCAAGAGATGTTTGGAGTAAGAGCAGGTTATGTGGCAGGTCCAGGCTTCTGCACAAGGTGACCTGCCACTTATGCCTATGACCTTGCAGACTGAATAGTACTTGAAGCGTTGGTGGCAGAAAGGGCTAAAGTGTGTTGCCAACAATGGTGACATCACAATGCGGTTCACTTCTGCTAATTATTGATCTCCATTGGTAAAGCTGCTTTTAGTTTGCTTTATGACCCTGGTAAACAAGGAACAGCTAACTGTGGTATGGAACACTGGCAGCTGTGACAATAGAGCTACCATTAAGAACTGAGTGTTACCTGATCCAAGAAACTATTAGTATAGAGTTGGCTGTGGACAGGAGTATTTCCTGATAAAAAGTAGTTGGTAGATATAAGACTGTGCCTGAGAAGGTCATGAAACCACAAGTAAATTTCAGGAGCGGTGGCTCAGACTCCTCCAGCATCCGCTCCTGTTCTTCATTTCCTCTGCCCTAACTCACATATCTGATGTTGTTGAGATGGTAAAATATTGCTGTTTTGTTTGTTAGGGACCAGAGCATCTGTTGGCATGACAGTGCCACTTCCACCCTGCTTGTTTTGCAGGATCTAGAACAAGGGTTGGCAAACAACTGCCTGTGGGCCAAATCCTGCCTGCCACCTGCTGTGTCCTATTCCCACACTAAGTTTTATATTTTTAAATGAATGGGGAGAAAATCAAAAGAAAAAATGATAGTTTGTAACATATAAACATTATCTGAAATTCAAATTTCAGTGTCTATGGGTGCTTTCCATGCTACAGTGGCAAAGCCTAAAATATTGACTATATGGCCTTTTATAGAAAGGTTTGCCAAACCTGATCTAGAAGCCTGAGGATATCATTGCCCAAAATGCCTACTAGCAGACTAGATTTCAGCAATGAGGGAGGGGTGTTCAGGAGATTTAGAAGGAAGAAAAGAGGCAGAAGGTAGTAATCCCCTATGGGGTGTAAGCAAACTGCATGGGCTTTGGCAGACGGCTGGTAGGAGTTTTTGCCAGCAGCTCCTAGGCATTCTCTTGTGAATTCACCACATAGGCTCAGCCCAGATTGCAAGTGGCTCCTTCACTTTATGATTTCCTGAATTTCGATAGCAGTTTTCCCCCAGGATTTACTCTTCCCACCCTTCCAAAGACTGGTGCAAGCCTTGAATTCCTATATTTAATCCCTTCCTACCCGATATACCTAAAGTGGGTATTTCTGATTTTCTGCACAAACCTTGACTAAGTCAATAAGAAAAGTACTAAATCAATAAGAAATACAGAGTAACTTGCACATAGCTACAGCTATAAGCAGAATTATGTGTTCTGTGAGAGCATATAATAAAAGGGCTTTTACCTATTCTGGGAAATAAGATAAAGTTTCCTTGAGGAAGTGAAAACTGATCTTAGATCTGAAAGAATATGAAGAAACTAAGCAAAGACTGCAGCTTCCAGGACAGAGGAAGTGTTAGGGGAATGAAACAACCCAAGTGCCCGTCAATTCATGAGTGGATTAATAAAATATGGTGTATGGATACAGTGGAATACTACTCAATTACAAAAAACAATGGTGATCTAGCACCTCTTACATTATCATGGATAGAGCTTGAGCCCAACCTCCGAAGTGAGGTATCACAAGAATGGAAGAATAGGCACTACATGTACTGGCCATCAAATTGGCACTAACTGATCAACACTAAGGTGCTCACATGGTAGTAACATTCATTAGGAATTGGGGGGCTGAGGGTGGGTAAACTCACAACTAATGGATGTGGTGAGCATTGTATGGGGGAAGGGCATGCCTCTAATCCTCGCTTGGGTGAGGCAAAGTCATAACATGTAACCAAAATATTTTTACTCTCATAATATCTTGAAATAAAATTTTAAAAAAGAACAGTATGCAAATAACCCTTTGGCAGGAAGAACACTGGTGCTATAAAGGGAAAAATGTGACTGGGACTGAAATTCAGAGAGCAAAAGGCCAGATAAACATGAGTTGGACAGAGAGGATATACCACGCAGGAGTGTCTAGGCTGTGTGAGGGATCATCGTCTTTCTTCCAGGAGCAATGGGAGCCTATCGCTTTATGTTGCCTCTCTATTGGTTATAAAAACTTTATCACAGATGACATAAGAGATGGAGCTTGACTGATGGGTAGAAGAGTTGTTAGAGAGGAGAGCTCTACACAAAAGGAACAAGATGTGCTAGAGAATTGTGTGTCACCTGGTATAGCAGGAACTGATTGGAGATTCATTCAAAGACAAGGTGTGGAAGACCCAACGTGGCAGGAGTTCGGACTTTATTTTTTTGTCAACAAACAGTTATCCAGGCAACAAAAAAGGCAACACAAGGAGGTGTGTGTTTTTTTTGTGGTGAAACTTAAACTGAAACACTGAATTAAGGCTGAGAAATATTGTTGGCTTTTGTTAATGATAGTGTTTTGTGGTTCTTGAAGTGAGACAGAGGCCTAAAGATACAGGAAATTCGTGGCTTTGGTAAAGTAAAAACTTTGAGTTGTTTCATATTCAAAGAAACCATTGCAGAGTTTTTCTTCATGCCATTGCTGCTACAGAGAGACTAGATTATGGCACTTTTGAACAGTAGGTGAGTAAATGCCAAATCTCCACGGCAGTGTCTGCAGTCACCCAGGTCTGGCAACCTTATAGACAAAGAAAAGGAGGCTAAATGAAACTAGACACCAGACCTTCAAGAGACATGAAAGAATCATTTAGGCATAGGTTTAAAAGTACTATCCATTCCCTTAGAAAGAAGAAATGTGTATGCATTTATAACAACTAGATAAGAAAAAAGAAGTATTATTCTAACAAAGTTGGTAAAAGCTGCAGGTCAGTTTCCCTGAAAAGAGATCCTGACATGGAGTTTAGCACGCAGGCAGTTTACTGGGGAGAGCTCCTGAGAACAGCACACGAGAGGGGTGAGGAAAGCAGGATTGGGCCGAGGGAGGAGTCTGATCATGATGCAGTTGTAACAGAGTTGACGTATCCCTGCATGGATCAATATTGGGCTGCAGGCTACCCAGAAGCAAAAGGACATAACTTTCATTGAGAAAGTTTCCATAAATGAAGGATAATACCTGGAGAGGCCTTCAGCTAGAGCTGTCAATAGTCAACACTTCTGGAAGCTAGGGGATGGGTGCCTAGCCCTGAAGAAAGATCTGGGTGTAACACTGCATACAGCATTCACCACAGTTCAGTCTCATGTGTGTCTTGGAACCATTTACTTCATGTTGTGAATTCATCCCATCTGGGTGCAGCTCTTACAGGGTTGTGATTGGTCTCTATTACCCGGGAAACATACAAGAGGAAGATTAATAGCACAGACTACAGACTCCATTGCTGTGGCTAATTTCAAGGACATACATCATCTTCCTCCTCTACCACTCATTCCAAATTTGCTTCACCCTTGATTAGTCCCTCCACTGGTCTTGATAGCTTACACGGTTTGATGGTGCAGACTCTCACCCATGAGGAATGACAGCCCCTAGTCTCCATGTATTTAAGCCATAGCTGCTATAGTTGACTATTTACTGTAAATTGTGGGCATAGGAGAACCAACAGATATCCCAGTGCATTACCTGGAAGCCAAATGAATTCTTCCCTGTCTCCATTGTGCACCATCAGCCTTGTCTCCCTCTGAAGGTAAGCAGCAACTCTACCTGCCAGGATGGTGACACCATTTCTTGCCTGCTGAGCTCTGGGGATAAGAAGTCTAAAGTGACCAGAAGTGAACTTTGGCTTAAAGTCTAATGGGACTTTCACTGTGTCCTTTGGTAGAAGTGTTTCCTCTCTGGGAACCAAACATTTTATAGCCACAGAGCCTAGAGTTCAAGGCACAGAAAGCAAAACCCCAAGTGGCCCAATGGGGCCACTGTTACCTGTGCCCCTTGGTTCCTATGGCCATGTGTTTGAATATTGGGAACACAACACAATATAATGGATATTGATTTGGGGTATGTTGCATCATGAAGGATGGTGTCCTGTTGTCCAAGCTTGTGCCTCATCTATATATTCAAGCTGGTTCTACATATGTATAATATTAATAGTAAGCTATTCCAACACTCCATCAAGCTGGTAGTTTCTGGGTAGTGTAGAATGCAACAGGACCAGTGGTTCCCATGACCATGAGCTCCCTGCTGAACCTCCTTTGCTTTAAAATGATTCCTTTGGTTTCATTTGTTATTATGTGGAAACATGTTGGTGAAGCAGAATTCAGTAAGTCTTTGGATAGTGGTCCTAGTTGAAGCCCTGCGAGCAGAAAAGAATAACTGTTGATTCCAATCAACATAAATCACTGATTATTCCAGTGAGATGGAATCCAATCTACTCAACTTGCCACCACCTGTCAGCGGCTGTCACCACAGCCATTTGGCAGTGGCTAAAGACAGAGGCTGTGTAACCATCAATTAGTTTGTAGTTCTGTCCACTTGGTTGTGGTAAATATTCTCTTGTATTAATATGAAATATAAGGATTGTCACACTCTGTGCTCTTGGTGATAGATCTAGCCACATATATCTTCCCCAAATCTCCTTGTCTACAATCTTCCATTTTTTTTTCATTCTAGGACTAAATAAAGAGCCAAGCCATTTGTCATTTTCCAAGAATCCAGATATACATGGCTATTTCTCTTTCCATCTGTGAAGTAGGTGACCAGAGGCACTGCCCAAAACTTTTCTGAATGCTAGCCACTGTCTTTCAAAGCCACCAGTAAGTGCCTGGCAGTCCATTCTCACCTTGCACCCGTATGCTGAACCAACCAATTTAAGAACATTGCTTGACCTTCTTCCTTCTATGTCAGCCAGTCATAAGAAATTTCTCATTTAGCTATAGCTGTTTGGTGAGAGAAGGGTACTGGTGCAATAGTAGTGAATGACACAGAGGTCTGAACTGTCTGATTGTGCAGTTTACTTCTCTGCTCTTGCTTGTTCCACTGATACCGCTTCCGCCTTACAGTATATCAATTACCGCTAGATCTGCCTGACCTTATGACTTGGTGTGTCTGAGAGAATTCAACTCAAGGGGGATAACTCTGTTCTCTTTGTTACTTGCTGCATGTCCATATTCAAATGCTCTATTTGTACCAAGACCCAGTAGAAAACCAATGGCTATTTTTAGAATGATGCTTGAGTCTCTGCTGGAGACAGTATGGCTTTGCTACAGAACCCATACAGTGGCTCTCCTATTTGGGGGTACCTTAAATGCCACATGGCATCAATCCCACCACAGATAACTTTAATACAATAGGGTCTGCCAGATCTTAGAGTTCAAGCAGCAGGGATGGTTGTTCTCACTGCAGCTGGGACCTGCTACAGTGCCCTTGCCTGCTCTGGACTCTACCCAAAGTCAGCAAACTTCTTTGTCACTCAGTAAATGAGTTGATAGAGTTTTCCCAAGCATGGACTATACAAGGTCTGTCCGGAAAGTATCCTAATATGACTATTTATATTAATAATGGCTGGATACTTTCTAGACAGACCTTGTATACTGCCTCCAGAATTAGAAGAGTTCTGCTAGGCATTACATATCCTTCTACTTGAGAAGTACAAGATGCAATTCTTTGTTCTTTAATTTGAACAGTTCTTTGTTCTTTACTTTTTGATGTCTTGGCCTGACCCAGACCACTGGACTCCTAAAAACTTCACTGATGTGGCATGTCACTGATTCTTTGTAGAATTTATCTACCACCATCAGGAGAGATTGTTTCTTACTGAGGCCTACAAAGTATTTGCCATTTCTTGTTCATCAGGTCTGACTAGCATTTTTTCATTGAATTGAACCAATTTTATTTTTTTATAAAATATGCAAGTGTGCAAGTCCTTTCCAACTATATTATGACAGAGTGGCAGAAATACTGCACCAATAAGGCAAGACCATAAATATATGCTGTTGTTTATCCCATGTGGATGTGAACAACTTCTAGTCTTCTTTACTGGTAGGAATGGAAAGAACTAATTTGCCAGATCAGTGGCCACATACCATGGGCCTAAGACCATGTTAATTGGCACTAATAAAGATAATGTATCTGGAATGCCAATTCTAATTGCAGTTACTACTTGAGTTTGTGGGAAGCACTGTTACCTGTCAGATCTATCTGGTTGCTCTAGGTGCCAGACTGGTGAATTAAAAAGGGATATGATAAGAACCTCTGCATCTTCTAGATACTTAAGGCTAACACTAATGTATGCCATTTCCCACAGTTGTAATTTTTTCAAGTTTTATTGAGATATAATTAACATATCATATAATTTATCCATTTAAACTATACAATTCAATTTTTTTTAGTATATTCACAGAGTTGGGCAACATTAGTTTTGACTTATTCACTTGTCAGGAAGTTTCAGAGAATTCTCTTTGGTTTTCCCCACTACAATAGCTCTTACCTCATAGATCAAGGAACCAATGTGGAAACTCTGCCAACTACCAAGATAGTCATTTGAGTTAGATATTTGGAGACTAGAGAAATTGCAACTGTTGTGTCCATGGAATAAGTGAACTCACTGTGAGTTGGATCTGGGCCAGGATCACACTTATCATCTTCCTCCCACATCCCATCGATCTAATGAGGATACTTCCCACAGTCTTCTAAATGTTTGGGTATTCTTCCTTTTCCAATGTACAGTTACTTGAGCAAATGGTCCTGGTTCCCATTGGAGAAGGACTGGGGAACCGATTCTCTATCTACCTGCTGTGGTGCTCCAGGTTCCTTTCTCATGGTTAAGCACCTCTCCTTTAGTCACTGGGTTCCAGATTTAGGAACCAGCTTGGGTCTGAAAACTGGGTAGCGAATCACAATTTATTATTAGTGTAGACTATCAACTCTAACATGGCATTTTTGAGCTCCTGTAATTCTTTCCTTCATCATTTGTCCTGACAGATTTGAAGTTTCTCCTTCACTTAATACGAGCCATCCCTCTTTCCAAACATCACAGTGCCAATCTAGCAGTGTGATAGCGCCATCTCCCAGGATTCTTGCCAGTGTATGAAATCCTCATCCTTGCCCAATTTCTCATTCCATCCCTCTCCAGATCCAGTCTTATATGGACTCTCCCAACTCCTACCCATACATGTTGTGTAGGTCCTTTGGTGCCTTTGGTATATAGTGACTTTATTCTCTTACGAGGCCCTGCACTTTCCTGGCCTAGTTATATTGTGATCCAATTTTTCTAGCAGTCAGTAAAGAAAATGGTGCTATATCTTGAACAGAGAAACTATTGTCCTTACGTAAGAAATCTATGCTTTACCTTCAATAAAGGGAAAGTGATAATCATTAAAGGTGAGAAATGAGATATTTCTGCAGCCCAGGAGTCTCGAGGATTCTTGAGATTCTAGATCCATTAGACATTGTCTCAGGTGTTCCCATTCCAAGTCTCAGGGTCCCACTCTTTTTCAATCAGTGCCTTGACCTTGGCATAACAGACCTGCCAGGATTGAGAATGAAACCTGCTCTGGAGCAGGTTCTCTTATAATTGATTTCTGGGTCTGCTCCTCAGCCTTTCCTACTCTGCAGCTTGATGGAAATGACAGTCTCTATAGGGTGTCAAGGACACTTTAGGGCTTTCCCACCTTATCTTATATTGGTGATTAATCATCTATAGCTTTTCACCAAAAAATTGGTGGGTTTTTTCTAATATGTCATTTGTCCCAATAGTAACCATCTGATCCCATCATTCTTACAATTATAACTTCCCCCAAATCTCTCAAAATCTTGATCCTGCACTAGCCAGTGCATTCCATTTCACTAGTATCTCATCCCAGTTTGCCACTGGTCAAAGTTCTGACTGCATGGCAAGTACAAGCCAGGGGCTATGAGAGCTCATCTGCTTCCAGTGGTAGCATCCTTATAGCCACATGGCCAGCAGTAAATCTAGCTCCAAAATTGCATTTCTGAGTTTGCTTCCTAGGAACACTCCCGGTGCCAACTGTCCTAGGTTAGATTCCCCAGAAAACGGACTGTAAGACTCTGGGATTTGAATGCAGATATTGGGGATTGCCTTTACTGAAGAGCAACACAAGGGAGGGATGAGGGAGGCAAAATAGGGCACAAGATAAAATTTACCTGTGATGAGTTGACCAGAGGTCTCATCTGATCCTGGGGAAATTTCTGTGACCAGGATAGCCCTTCAGAGTTGTCTCAATTGAGTCAGGGCATCAAGAGGTTTGCACCACAACTTTGACTACTCATTAAATTCAAGCAACCCTCAAGGAAGTGTCTTAATCTTGACTAAGGTAACGTGTTTCAGCCAAGCACAATTCCTTTGGATAAACTCAACTAGGAGCCATTGTCAGTAACACTCCTAGCAGCTGGGGGAGTTACCAAATTAGTCCTGAACAATTAATATTTATTTCAACTGGGTTGCTGCTAAAGTACTAATCAAAAATATGGAACTGATATTAAAGTATTGAACCAGTATTCAAGTTTTTTAAAAATAAAAATATGCAGAAATATATAGTTTTATAATATTTGTATTACAAGAAGTATAAAGATAAAAGAACAGAAACACTAAGCCTTTGGGGCCAGTTCACCTTTAATGATTAATATTTTCCCTCCAGCTAAATTTGACTTTAAAGAAATCCCTGCCCACCATACTGGGTTTGAAGACCCAAAAGAGACAGGCATTGAGAATTTTATAATATTGCTATAATCAACTTTGGGCAGAGGAAATGTTTCAAAACTGACAGGCATTGGAAGTTCTGGGTTCTTAAGGAGACACAGGGGAGCAACTCTCTTATAATTATGTCTTAACTACTTTTGAAGAATTTTGACTAGTTCTCCTTTTCCACTTGAGACATGTTTTTTACATAAATATTAGAGCAAGCTTAGACTGACTCCAGACTGCTTGGGTTCAAGTGCAGTCTGCCACCTACTATCTGGTGACAAACAATTTTCTTAACCTGTGTCTCAGGTTCCTCACCTGTAAAATAAGAATATTAATGCACCTACTTCATGAGTTGGTTGTGAGAATTAAGTAATGTATTTTGTATGATGACTGGCATATCTCAGTTGGTGATAGTGGTTATTATTTCATTATATAAGAAGGTGTTTTGCTGTCCCTTCATACATTATCTTGATTATCTTATGGTCTCAGCAGATAGAAATGATATTATCTGTGTCTTCTTTATTGAGTTATTCTATGCTGCTTATTTCAGACTCTGCATATGGCTATCAGAGCAGATACAAAATGGTTGACCGAGGTTGAGTGTGGAGTCTGTGTCAAGAATAGCCCATTTATACCAGGACTGAAGCTATAAACCTATACTCTTGGTATCAAACTAGAAAACTGGGATTCCCAGCCCAGATTTTGTAATATTTCACTATGTTTAGAGATCACAAGGATTATTTTATATTCATTTTTAATTATTTATTTTGTTATATAGTAAGTCTCTACATAGTATGAGTATTATCACTGTAACTCATTTGTAGAATAATCCAATCTTGTAGGGTACAAGCAGGATAGCTTAATTTTTCTCCACCATTGCTTGTAACATGTTTGGTTTGATCTTGCCTGCTTCATCCCTTGATGATATCTAGAAAGGCAGATCCCATAGATTTCTGATAACTTTCAATTAAAAAGAAGTAATTTTAAAGAGAACTTTATAGATTCCAGAAGAGATTACAACATGACTTGAATCTCAATCCAGTTAAAAGAAACTTCCTTCTCTGTCCGAACTCATGCTGACTGTGGGGCTTGTGGCCTTGCATTGGTGGAAGGTTTATTCATTTACCTCCTTACCTGACATAAAAGAAATCTGGAGCAGCATAATGAGGGAGAGAAGGGATTAGAAAGAAGGGTGTAAACTTTTTCTTTCTTTATTTTTTACTTCTTTGGTTCTGCAATTTTATTTTCCCTTGGAGAGGACAGGTAGAGAGGCCGTCAATGCCTGCTTTTGGACAGACATCCAAATGCCTCCTTGTACTGCATTTAGTTCCTTAGAGAATTTGTGGGGACTTCCGCACTGCATGGTTTCCTGATGTCAGTGATGCCCTCTATGGCTGACTTCTGGTCATGCCTAACTCAGATCCAACACCTGGAAGTTTGTCCCATGATTTCTACCTGCTGACCTTACACTGAGCCAGAGTCTACCTTAACAAATGGGGACCTTCAATATGGATTAATCCTGGCTCTGCCATGGCAGATTGTTGGGAGTGGTAACTGAATATGGTCCTGTCTTCAGGCCCTGCTATCAGAGGCCACTTTAGCTGTCAGTTTAATTTCAGCATCACACAGGTAAGAGACAGATGTCTGATTCTATGTGGGCTCCCAAACTTCAGAGGATACCAGTTAAACTATTGAGAATTCTCACTGAACCTCACCTTGGTGCAGTGAGCTAGGGAGGGTCTGTGAGTTTCTGCAAGTATGGGATGGAGATGATCATGTCTGGATTGTTCTCTTAGGCAGCATAAACCTTGGTGGGAGGGTGTTGGGGGAAGGAATAGGGACGGTGGGAAAAGCCACAGCCCTTTCCACCAATTTGCTAATGACTACCTGAGAAGACAATACAGTTCTTTACCTTTAAGAAACCCCATCCAAATTCCTAGTCTTCGCTTTATATTCTTTGGAGGGAGGTGATAGTATGATGATGGTAAGATTCTTTGACATACCTTCTAAAAAGTCCTACAGAGATACGTATTTTGGCCCTTGTTGAGACTGAATGAGTTCTTATAATTTATAGTTTATAATTTTGGTAATTATATTGAT
Source organism: Lepilemur ruficaudatus (assembly GCA_963574885.1). NCBI lineage: Eukaryota > Metazoa > Chordata > Mammalia > Primates > Lepilemuridae > Lepilemur > Lepilemur ruficaudatus. The sequence goes on from CAUYRT010094973.1 coordinate 46,769, forward strand.
AATTTAGAAAAAATACTAAGAGATCAAGAAAAGTCCAGTTCATCTGTGCAGGACCTTGGATAATTTACTTAATCTCTTTGTTCTTTATTTTTCTCATTTTTAAAATAGAGAACAATAATAGTACCTACTTCTAGAGGTGTTGTGAAGCTTAAATGAGGTAATCCATGTAAAACCCACCAGTGTTTAGCACAGTTTTTAACATATAATAAGATTTCGACCAATGTTAGCTAACCCTATGTGATATGGCATATTTATTTAACTATACATAAATGTTGATGGACATATATATTTATTCATTTATTTAACATATATTTACAAAGACCTAACTGTTGTAGGCATCTTGGAAGAAGTAATGAATACAACAGATAGCTTGACGCAGCTTACATTTTAGTGGGGAGAGACAACTAATAAACAATCACATGAGAATATAATGTATCTGATAAAGATAGTACCATGGAGAAAAATAAAGCAGGGAGAGACGTCAGGAGTGTGGAGCAGTGCTGCTATTTTAAGTGATGGAAGGACTCACTGATGAGGTGACATTTGAGCAGAGATGCAAGGTAGAAAATATAATTCCACATGTTAGCAGAAAATGTGTTCATTAAGTTCAGTTTTACAGTCTCCAAAATTTCAGTACTGTTTATAACTCAAACAGATAACTCACACAGCCTTATACCCAATGAAGAAAAATTACCTTACATTGGGTAAATTCAGTTTACAGAACACAGTTTATACTATATCAATAAAAACTATGTACTAGCTTATTCTGGAGATAATTTTTTCTTGGCTTTTAGCATATTTTTTAAATTTTTTTGTTGAAAGCCTAGTAGGAACTGAGGTAAACAGGCCTTTGGTGTGAGGTTCTGTGTTAATCTGGCTAAGAGCTGAGCTGTATTTAACGCTCTGCTGGTTGTAGTGCAGGTGCCTTTGGCTTGAGATTCCTCTAGTGTCCTTGTTTTTCTATTCCTGTTATTTTGAGCTTCCCCAAGAACTCCTCCTTAGCTAGAATCTGCACATTGTAGCTCTTTCAGGTGTAATCCATTGTTACTACACTGGAGACCTGTTGGTGTGGCAGTAAGATGTGGGGAAGGGAAAGAAATCGATAACCTTTTGATTAAATCTCAGTTTTTTGGTCAACCTGAATTCCTGGGCTTTGACCTTCACGTGTGTTTCTTAGCTTTCTTCTTTCCCTCCTAGGTAAGACAGGAAGGATAGAAGGAGCTAGACTTCGGTAAATTCTCTTCCTCGCAGCTGAGATAAGGCTCTGATAAAGTCTTTTATCCTGGTAAGTTTGTGTTTGTTATGGAGAATAGTCTAGGTATATTTCAAATGATTACATTTTTCCTCCATTGTCAGAGCCAGGATGAGAATTTTTTTTTTTTTTTTTTTTTGCTTTTCACAGTGCAAACCCGGTGGTAAGGTTCACGAAGGTAAAAATCATGACACTATAGGGGCAAGATCTTATTTTTGTAAGTAATTATTTATTAAAGTATAGCCTACATACAGATATGCACAAATCATAAATGTATAGCTCGATGCATTTTCACAAAGAGGAAAAAAACATGTAACTAGCAACCTGATCAAGAAATAGAACTTTGGCAACATCCTAGGACATCACTAATGGACACTTCTGGTCACTACCCTCTCCAAGATAACCATTATTCTAACAGCATGTAATACATTTGCCTGTTTTGGGGCTTTATAGAAATAAAATTAGGTGTGAGAAATTCTTTTTTGTTTGGCTTCTTTTAATCAACACAATATTCGTGAGAGTAAGCTGAATGATACTTCATGTAGAACTAGTTAATTCCTCCTCATTACTGCATTGTATTTTATTGTATAAATGTAACATAATTTGTTCTGTTGTGATGAATATTTCCTGTTTTTCTCCATTAACAATAGTGTTGTTATGCACTAGAGTACAGGTCTTTTCATGAGCTTATGTAGTCATTTCTGATAAGTATAAATCTGAATATATATCTAGCAGTAGAATATACACGTTTGCCATTAGTAGATACTGAGTGCAGAACAGATTTGCAAAGTGGCTGTGGACGTCTAACTCTCCCGAGCAGCAGTGCATACGTTTCAGGCACTCCACATGCTCACCAGCACTTGGGATTGACAGTCGCTTTCACTCTAGCCATTGTGATGTGGAAAAAGCACCTTGACATTTTCAAAAGTTCTCTAGGTTTTCTGCCTCTTCCTAGTTGCTCTCTCACTGTACTCTAAAAATTAGCAAATGCCTTGAAGGAAATATCTGTTTTCCTTCTTTCCAGTGTCTTGGATGGTCAAGTTTTGTTTGCCTCAGAAGCTCTCTGGCCTTCAAAAAATATATTATTGACTGTGTTTATTTCTTTATTTAATCCAGACTATTCTAGCTGTCCTCAGTGGAAGAGTTGGTCTGCCCTCAGCTGTGCTATCACAGACAGAAGTGGACAGAGAAGTCTTATTTGATGAGCTCTTATTCATTTGTTTCTAGGAAACTATGCAAGGGCTTCTCTGGAAGAAAGAAGGTTTTTACTATTTTGTTTGTCTGTTTTATTTTTTTGGAAAGAAAATTCTAGCCATAATAATCCCCAAAGATTTTATCTCCTCGACGGGAAAATCAATATAGAATTAAACTATTCTGAGATGTGTAGATTTCCCACTCTAAATAAAGCATCATGAATTCATGCTTGTAGCTTTTGGCATAACCCATTCTTAGAAGTGTTGCGGACACCACTTATAATCCAGAGTATGCATCAAATACTCTGAGTTGATCTACAATTTAGTGTGAAGGCAGATAGATAAATGCTTTGACATCATTTTTACCATCCACACACATACTACTAAATGTATCTCTGCAATTGTAGAAAAGAGCAATATATACTGTCATTTTATGAATTGTAACTACTGTATTTGTGTTGGGAACTGATGGGGGAAAAGAAGAAAATAAACAGCTGTAAATGTGTTTTCACCAGGAGGCTGTGGGTTTTTACGAAAGCAAAAGACATTAGAATTTGTTGCTTTAGGATTACAACACTCACAGAAACAGTGAGTCAGCAAAATGGAAACAAGACGACTCATCAGGCGGGAGAAAATGAAGAAGAACAGATACCAGATTATTAATATTTCCTGTTCTTCTGGTTTTGCATTTTTCCAGATAAGTTCTTTGAAATTTAAACAAAATCTACTCAAAGGGCAAAGAAATATTCTCTCTCTATATATATTTTAAATCAAATGTCACATACTGCTATTCTATTATTAAATTCCTAACTCCAGCCATATCCAGGAGTTGGTGAAAATTTAAAACATGCTCTACTGCATGAATGAAAAAATATAATAATCTATTTTTAACTTTCTGAAGACATTAAGAAGAATCTGAATAAGCAGACATTGCTAAGTTTCCCCCAGTTTATTATTAGGTCACTAAATATGAAATGTCTAATTTCAAATCAAAAGTTTACTGTATCTCAAACTAGAAGCAGTACATTTAGTCACTGTATGCATCTATACTGTTGACACAGTTTTACCATCTTAATTATGGTTTCTTTATGCCAGCAGTGAAGTCTGGAGAGCACGTGGCAATGAAATCACAAAAGGAGTTTTCCACAGTTTATTAAGAATGGAATATTTTTCCTTGTAAGAAGTGATCCAAAGCCTGGAAGAAGTGGTAGTCAGTTGGTGCAAGGTCTGGTGAAGACAGTGGATGACAGAGAGTTTCTAAGTCCAGCCTCTGTAGTTTGAACAGCATTATTTGTGCAACATGTGATCAAGCATTGTCTTGCAAGAGGATTGAACTGTCTCTATTGACCAATCTCGGCTGCTTAATCACAAGCATCCTCATCATTTCATACAATTGAATCTGGTAGACAACCGCTATAATCAATTGACCAGGTTTCATGAAGCTGTAGTGGATAATACCAGTGCAAAACCATCAGACCCATTAGCTTTTTTTGATGACTATTCAGTTTTGGACTGTGTTTCGGCACTTCATCTTTATCCAACCATTGTGCTGAACACTTGTGGTTGTTAAAAAGAATCCATTTTTCATCACACATCACAGTATGGTGTAGAAATGGTTCGCCTTTATGTCGTGATAGCAAAGAAAGGCAAGGTTTGAGACGATTTCTCTTCTGATGCTCATTTAATTCATGCAGAACCCATCTATCCAGCTTCTTTACCTTGCTGATTTGTTGCAAATAGTGCAATATTGTTGGAATAGTAACATCAAACCTTGCTGCTAATTCACGTGTAGTTTGAGATGGATTCACATCTACAGTTTTCAGCTCATCATTATCCACCTTAGTCACTGGTTACCCACGTGGCTCATTTTCAAGATTAAAATTATCCGAATGGAACTCTCAAACCATCAATGTACTGTGCATTCATTAGCCACATCCTTCCCAACACGTCGTTGATATTTTGAGCAGCTGTGCTACACTGGTTCCACAATGGAACTCATATTCAAAAAATAATAACACAAACTTTTGACTTATCCATGGTTTCACAAAAATTGCTCTAAAAAAATTTGAAAGATAATCACTAGCCAAATCATGTATTTGAAAGAAGGAGGATGTACCTTCACAATATAAATAAAACAAGAAGTGTCCAAGTGAAATGTCAGAGATATTAACTGCCAAACTTAGTATTTAAGGAAATCGGACATTTTATACTTAATAACCTAATACCACTCACTCATACCCTTTGGTCCTCCAATGATTTTTCCATGACTGTCTCCTCTTTATCAATCTTTTTTTTAAAAAACAACTTTATTGAAGTATAATTTACATGCCATGCAATTCATCCATTTTAAGTGTACAATTAAATGATTATTAGTAAATTTACCAAGTTGTACAGCTATTCACACAAATTAGTTTTATAACATTTGCTTCTCCCTATTGAGACCCCTAATTCCCATCCCCAGCTACATTTCAAGCATGCCCCTCCCCTCCAAAGTGCTCACCACATCCCTCAGATGTGGCTCTTTATCAACCTTAAGCACAGCAATATACAAGTTTACCCAAAGTTTCTTTGGGTCTTTATTTCCTTACAAAGGCTCCCATGTCACATAAAACTTAAATAAATTTGTATGTTCTTGTTAAAAAAAATCTATTTTTAGCTTTTGGAACCTATGGAAAAAAATGAATCTGGAACTGACAAGGGAGATGCAGGGGTTGCATACTTTTTTCCTTGATCACAATGGAAAATATAGGAGGCATACATATCAGTGATCCACAGGACAATATATATTGTTCTCCTCTCTTTACTCCAGCAATGCTCATTTTATTGCTCTTCATAAAAGTACCTCTGCTCCTTCCAGAATACATATTTGATGCTGCTGGTTTTTTCTGTGCCCATGTAATTGGGTGAAGAGTATTGCATGTTGGTCAAACAGATGCCTGCCCTGATCAGGAATTCCCTTGTCTCCTTAAATGCCCAGGAATCCTTGTGTGTTTAGCAGAGCCAGGGTACCCATCCTGTGCACTCCCAGATCTCAGGGCAGGTACCACCCCCCAGGGGCATTCTCTGGAGTTGGAAAATGCCCCTCACCTACCATGCTGTCAGCATTCTGAGGTGCTCTGGCACTCTGCTGGACCTCTAGGCCTGAGAATTGGTGTCAGAAATGAAGGAGAAGACTGGAAGGATTGAGTGTTTCCTCTCCCTGCCCAGGACAGGTCAGCCTTCAAAGAGGGAGACTCCCTCTCCCTCCCTCAGCATAGAGTCAAGAAATTCAAGATCAAACTGTCTTTGGCTCCCAAGGCTACAGCTTCTTTTATTGTAATAAAGCAATATCATTGCATAAGACAGTGTCTACAGTGAAAAATAGGGAATATTAACAGTGAGCATTTGAGTACCTTAGCTTGTACAACAGACATGACATAGGTGCCATTAGTAAGTAACCCTACTTTACGGATGAGAAAATAGGGACAAAGAGATGTTAAGTAAATTGCATCAGGTCATATAAGGCAGAAGAATTGCGATAGTAAATAAGTACCATCACCGATGGTCAAGTTCATAGAGTTTCGGTTGGATTAATCCACATCTGCCACCATTCTCAGATCTGCAGTGTAGATTTCCAGCATTGTCAGAGGGGATAACCCTACCCCTCCAGATGGGCTGTCAGGAGAGCTACCTGCAGAAACTGACTGGGGCTGTGAGGGCTGCAGCTCTTTAGACGCATTTACTTCCCCAGAGTACTGGTCTGTTCTGGGTCAGCTCTTGTTCCAGTTTTTCCAGCTCACAGATCAAAAACTATTTTATTTCCTTTTTCTCTGTGCCAAACCACTGCTTCTTCTTCTCAAAACTATTTTATTTCAGAGACTCCATTGACCTTCCCTATAAGCCTTAGTCGGGGCTTCCTTTACCCTTCCCAAAAGGTTTTTTTTAGTTTTATAATTTTCTTACTGAATGAAATTCTGAAGATGAAACAGTGAGCTACCAGATGTAACATGATGATGATGATGATGATGGTGATGATGATGAAATATTTCCTGCCATAATATAGTTTTGGATCAAACTTTGGTCCATAGTATTTAACATTCCAGATATATTAGTATCAGTCTCTTCTGTCTGTTTAGAACTTCAACATCAATAAGGGAGTAGTCAAAGTATTTACATAAGGATTGGATAAACGGATTTGAAGTTGTTTCTTACGGTTGTAGAAGAAAGGAGAGTGTTAATTTCTAAGTTGCCAAAGAGCTGCATGAAGTTCTTGCTGCTTCATATTTGCTGTGTGTACACCATTTGCTAAATTTTTTTTGTCACACTAATCTTCCCTGCTGAAATATCCTCAGAACATTTGACTGCTGTTTTCATTCCACAGCATTTTTTGAATGCCCATATATGTTACGCATAGTATTAGGACACACAAACAAGAATAAAGCAGAGTCCCTTGTTCCAAGGAGCTCTTTTGATCTACTTGGGTATTAATCTGTAAGTCTATGAGTGGCAGATGTCTAATAAGGAACAAGATCCTTGCCTCAACTAAATTTCATCTAACAAATGAAGACATACATACTAAAAAACAAGATCCCTGATGTTCAATAGTTAGCAAAAAAAACCTTTTAGGTTTAATAGCTAAAAAGAGTTTAAGATGTAGTGTTGCTAAACACAAGATATCCAGTTAAATTTAAATTTCAGATAAACAATGGATAATCTGTATTTTTACTTGCCATATCTGGCAACCCAATAAGGTGGAAATATGTGTTATTTCCTGTTCAAGTTAAATTGTATTGTTACTGAAGAAGCAATGACACAGTAGAAAGGGAATAAGATTTGGAATGAGCTAGATATGAGTTAAAGTCTGACTTTATTAGTCACTTGCTAGATGGCAGTAGGAAAGCAATTTGACTGTCTTTGAACCCCAATTTTCTCATAGAAATTATAATAATTATCATTGAGGTTGCTTTAATGGCTCATTAATAATATATAAAAATGGCTAGCATATAACAGGAACTGAATATTTTTACTTACCAGTGCTAATAATCATAATATTGATGATAATAAAGACTAACATTTGTTCAACATCATGTGCTAAGGAGTATACACATATTATTCCATTTCATTCTCGTTATACCTTCTTAAAGTAGATAAATAATATTTCTGAAGATGAGACAAGATTTGAACCCATTCAAGCATTATACTGTACTGTCTCCCCTCTGTATACTATTTAGAATAATATTTTAGACAGACAAGTGGCACTCGCAACAAAACAGCTATTTGGCAGCCATTGAAGAACATCAATACGAGAGGTAGAAGCACAGTGATGGACGCCACTTCCGCCAGTAGCCAGCAGACCTAACTTGGGAGAGTCACAGTTCTTTTTAGCTACATCTAGAGATGGAGATATTTGAATTGCTAATGCTGATGTTAACATGCTAATAATAGTAATAGTAATAATAATAGCAGCTAATATATATTGATCATTTAGTATGGGCCAGACCATATTCTAGGCATTTTACATGATTAACCTATTTACTCTTTACAAGATTTACAGATAAGCAAACTGGGGCTCAAAGTATTTAAATAATGCACCCGATATAACCCACCTCTCTCTTTTACTTCAAGAATGCACCTTTTAGGAAACCTGACCCAGGCCACAGTTAATCCCTTATTCCTATGTTTTTGCAGACTTAGTTCACATCATTTTAAAAATAATTTTCATAATGTTAGTTAAAATCTTTTCTACTTTTCTTGGGGGAGAGGTTCTTGCTTTATTTTTCTACATATTCTCCCAGCATTTCACCTTGGGTCTGGTGGTTCTGGTTATCTATTGCTGTGTAACAATCCACCCAAAAACTTAGTTGCTTAAAATAACAATGTATTTTTTAATCTTTCCTGGATGTTGATAGGGTTGGTGGTTGGTTCTTCCTTAGGGTCACTCACACAGGACCAGTCAGATGGCTTGTAGCTACAATCATTAGAAAGCTTTTTCATCTACCTATCTGTCAGCAGGACCATGTCTTTTTCCTGGCCTCAGTATGTTGGTAGCGTGGGCTCCCTCATACCATGGTAGACTCAGCATCATTGAACTTCTTATACAGTGGCTGACTTTCTTCAGAGCAAGCATTTCCAGAAAAAGCACGTAGTATCTCCAAGTCTCTTACAGCCTGGCTCAAAAAATGGAAGAACATTAATTCTTCTTGGTCAATTACTCTAATTGTTCAGAGCAGTTGCAAAGCCCACCTAGATTCACAAGGAGTAGAAATAGAAGCCCAACTCTCAATGGAAGAGTGTTAAAGAATTTTGTAGCCATCTTTAGTCTACAATACTAGTATTTCTCATTAATCATTGGATAGACGGATGGCTAAATGAAAACTATCCAGGCCAAAAAAGCAGATGAATGAGAAAAAATGAGGGGTAAAGATTAAAAATGAAATTATAAGGAATCTTACAATTTAAAGTTTAAAAGAACCTAGGAATGTGTGTCATTGTCTAGATATTACAACATAATATCCAGGAGTAAAATACATCTCATATATGTAGCAGCAAGTAGACATGAGGCTGGCCCTTTGTGTTCATACTAGTACATTGGAATAGAGCTCTAGAAAAATTTAGTACACATAATGGCTCTTAGTACTGTCTTTAGATCAAATTAGCTTATTCTTCTCTTCTGTTTTCATTCAAATGTTTCTTCTCCATTCAACAAAGTTTACCTTTGAAAAGTCAGAGATTTGGAATACTTTATCATTTTTTTTCAAGCTTTCTCAGGCAAAATAGTTTTATAAATTTATATTTAATTTTTTTGTTTTCCTAAAAGCTAAAAGTGATTCTAGTCCTTAGCTTCCATTTTATTTTGAGGACATCTGCACAGCAGGTAGAAAAATTCTATTTTTATATTTTATCCTCATAGCCATCATAACCAGAATAAGCTTCTTTGACTCCTGATACCTTCATCAATGCTTCTATCTCGTCCCATCATCACTCGTCCCATCTCAGAGAAACTGCTTTTTAAAAAATCACACAACTTATTTAAACCTTCTCACTGCTTCCTGGTGAGGAGTCAAGGGAAATATGGGACATGAACAGGGGCATAATGAGAGAGTAAAACCCACCAGGACTTTAAATGTTAAAATCAACAAAATATGCAAAATGCCTTGAGGCAATGTAATATCACTGTCTCACAGAAGGCAGAAAATTACTAAGAGAAATTTAAATGATGTGCTGGAGAATGTCAACTGCATTTGGAATGGAGCTTCGGATTTTTATAGGAATTGAATACACATTTCAGTCATTAAAATGAAATGCTCTGAAATTGTTTCAGATTGAACTTTACATAGGCCGAGGAAGAAATTACAATTAAATATATCATGCCAAGTTTTTAATTTATGAAATGAGACATGGTGCTTTCTGAGAAAGGAAATAAAACACGAAGTTGGTCTCCAGAACCCCTTCCATTCCCAGGGACCACAGTTGCCCCTCCACACCCACCCTGTTAAATCCCTGTGGGAATGATGCAGGCATGACCTTCACAGGCTTGTAGAAGGTGAGGTATAACAGGAAGCAAACAGATATTAACTCCTCTTGGCAGTGATCTGGTTTGGCGTGTTCCTTCTCAATTGCCCAGAAAGCAAAATCACAACCTTCCCTCTGCTTCAGCACAACCCCCACTGCTGGGGGGGTTGTGCTTTGCTTAGTGATCACATTCTGGTTTTCTCTTTCTGAGCTCGTTGTGTTTCTATTTTGCTGATTTTACTTCCCCTCAGATACAAGTATCTGGGTTTCTAATTCCAGATACCCAGTCCAAATCTTTGCCCCTTTAATTGATGATTTGGATGTGGCATCCTTGACCTTGGTTGACCACCCAAACTGTTAAGAGGATGGACTGAGACTCGTTCTGGGGAGGCTCATAAGATATTTACTTACGAACTGGGCCTCTGAGGCTCTTGTTCAGAGATTCACAAAATATCAAAGACAAACAGGGGTGGAGGGATTTATCGCCTCCTTTTCCCTGCAGATATTAAGGGCTTTAAACCTGACAAGCAAGAATAATTCTCTGAGGATCACAGGTAACACCAAGTATTGATGAAATTTGTGTACAATTATCCTCCTTCTATAACAAATCTTAACCTTTTTTTCCCCAATTACTCTATTAGCTTTGTTTCTCCTTCTGGTCTTCTCCAGACTCCATTTGCTACCCTGAATATCTCTATATTCTAATATTCATGTTATTTTAATATCATTTCTCCATAATACAACCTACAACAACAATTAGAGGTTTTTTTTCAACTGTGAAAAGTGAATAATTCTTTCAGTTATAAAAAGAAAGTGCAGCTGTTCTCACAATGATGACACTAGAATCTCGGTACCTAAGGTAATGGCCCTGCTTCTGAAAAACCTTACTCCTTTCTATGTCTCTTCCTGTTCTCAGTCCTGCCATTCTTCTCTCGCACCTCTGAGACCCAGTATACTCATTTATCCCTGCCTTGCTCCCACAGGAGAATTAGAAAATTATATCAAGAGTCATTTAACAATATAGGAATTTGCGTGATGCAATAAGAAGCCCAGGGATAGGTAACGCAGAATTGGGATAGCAACTCTGTGATGCCATTAGGACCCAGTTCCTTCCATAATTCTTTTTTTTAAAATAAACTTTTTTTAAGAATGTTTTAGATTTATAGAAAAATTGAAAAGATAGTACAGAGGATGCCGATTTACCTCACACCCAATTTCCCATTATTAACATCTTATATTAGTGTGCATATTTATCACAGCTAACAAACAAATATCAACATGTTATTATTAACTGAGCTGTATATTTTATTTAGGTTTTCTTAATTGTTTCCTAATGTCCTATTGCTGTTCCAGGATCCCATCCAGGATACTACCTTACTTGTTATGTCTCCTTAGGCTCTTCTTGGCAATGGCAATTTCTCAGCCTTGCCTTATTTTTGATGACCTTGGCAGTTTTGAGGAGTATTGTTCAGGAATTTTGTAGAACTATCCTCAGTTGTGATTTGTCTGATGTTCTCATTATTAGACTGCAGTGATGGAATTTTGGGACGAAGACTGAAGAGGTGAAGTGTTATTTGTGTCCTATCATATCAAGGGTACATGTTGTCGACATGACTTATCACAGTTTAATGTTGACTTTGATTATACCTGCTGAAGCTGGTGTTGGCTAAGTTTCTCAACTGGTAAGTTAACATTTGTTTCCTCCTTTCAATACTGTATTCTTTGGAAGCAAGTCACCATGCATATGCCACATTAAAGTGTGAGGAGTTATGCTCTACCTCCTTGGGGGCGGTTTAATATAAAGTATATAAAGTATTTGAAATTCTTCTGTCTAGAATATTTGTCTATTTTCCTTCATTTATTTATTTTTTTCAATTATTTGTTTATATCAGCATGGACTCAGGGATATTGTAAATTGGATTATAACCCAAACTATGTTATGTCATTTATTTTGTAAATTGGATTATAACCTAAACTATGTTATTAAATTTTTGGCTCAAATTGTTCCACATTTGGCCCCTGAAACTCTCAGTTGGCTACTGTGTCCTATTGATATACCCCATCATTGTGAGACGTATGTGATTTTTGTTTCTTTGTTTTTTTCAAATATTTCCTTTCTGGCACTAAAAATGCTCCATGCTTATCTTGTATATTTTCTACCCCATTCCTAAAATAAGTCATTTTTCCAAGGAGCACTGGTTCCTTTTACTGGAGAATAGTATTAGAAACCAAGACGTTGGTACTATGTGTGCTCATTGCTACTGAGGTGGTGTTGCTTCTAGGCCCTCTCAGATGACAGGGCAAAGAAATACATATACATTAATAGTATCCCATTTATACCCACATATTTATAAATGTTTTATATGTATCTGGGTATATTAAGTTAAACATAAGTTCATAATGATGTATCTAATGCTAGTCCATTACCACGTGGATCATTCTGGCTTTCTCCCCTTGTTTATCTCTAGCCTCCCATTTTAACGTGGTTCCCAACACCTGCCATCTATTTACCTAATTGTTCACTACCAATATACATGTATAGCAATATCAGAATTATTAACCCATACCTCCATGAGAACCATCTTTACCAACTAGAGTACAGTGCTTATGTACAGTTCCTTTTGCCATTAGCCTTACAGACTCCACTGATTTCCAACCTTACTTAGGTCAGCACATTTTCCCCCATCAGTGAAGTTTGTTTCCTACCATCATTCCTAATTGTCACCCTCAGTATGTGGGTTTGTCCTTGTGGTTGCAAGATGGTTGTTCGAATTCCTGGTCTTATATTACTTATTCTTGTCAAGATCAAGAAGAAGGAGTAAAGAAATCAAACAGTCTGTGCCAAAGAAGTTTGACCTTTACAAGATTTTTCCAAGAATTGTCATTTGGTATTTTCACTTACATCTCATCTTCTGGGACTGGGTCATGTGGCTGCCTGTAGCACAGTCACTGAAAGACATGCAGGGAGTAAAGTTTTGTTAGTTAGTCTAGGGTCAGCCAATTAGCAGTGTCTGCTACACTTACTCTAACAGGATTGGAGGTCATAGAGACAAGATTCACTCATTCCTTCATTCAACAAATACCGTGTCTCAACTATATGCTAGGCAATATTCTAAGTGCTAGGTAGGATAGAAAATGAATTCTTCTATCATGGTACACATAAAATCATTTCAGAGGAGACCAAAAATCAAGTTAATCAAACTAATAATTTCAAACTGTCATGAGTACTATGAAGAAAATAAAAAGGAGTAATATGATGCAGTGACTGGGGTGGGTGTGACATGTGAGTGGATAGCATCAGGAGATGCAGGCAGGGAAGGTCTTTTTAGGAAGATGCCTCTTGAACTTGGTGTTGAATGATGAAGAGAAATCATTGACTTGAGGATCTGAAGGAAGACCTTTCCATTCCAATGGTCAAAAGAATGAAAACTCCCAAGCTAGGGATGAGCTTGGCTTGTCCAAAAAACAGAAACAAGTTGAGTGAAGCTAGATGAGAGTGAGCAAGAAAGAGAGCTACGTGGATGGAGTTAGCATGGTACTCAGGGCCAGATAATGTAACACCTTTAGATCAGGAGGAAAAATTAAGGTTTTACATCAACCATTAGGCAAAAAAAAAAAAAACAAAAAACAAAAACTGGAAGGTTTTAAGCAGGAAGATAAGTGACATAACTCACTTCGTAAATGGTTACTTTGTCTGCTGTGTGAAGAATGAGTTTCAAGAGGCAAGAGTGGAAGCTGGGAGAGCAGAGAGGAGGTTCCTGAAGTAGCCAGAGAAAAGATAATAGTGTTTTATTCTAGGGAAACAGGAGGGAGAATAGGAAATATTGGGATTCAGTTTATATTTTAGAAATGGAAGTAACTTTATATTCTGATGTTTTGCATATGGAGTAAGAAAAAAGAGAGGAACCTTTGGTTGGTAATGTTGCTGAGATAAGGAAGACTGGGTTGTCTGGGTATCTGTTGCTGTGTAACAAATCACCCAAAAATGTATCTTCTGTTTATGACTTTATTATCGCTCCTTGTTTCTGTGGGAGGGGAATTCATGCAGGGCTTGATGGGGCTGTCCTGGCTCAGGGTCTTTCATGTGGTTGCATGCAGTCAAATGGACTGTCTCTCTCTCCTCTCTCTCTTTTTCTTTCTTTTCATATAGCCTTAGGCTTCTCCAAGTGGTCTTTCTGTGTGGACTAGTTTGGGCTTCCTTAGTGTAGTCAGCAGGCTTCACATAGGAGCTTATGGCTTCAGTGAATAGAGTTGAAGCTGAAAACCTTGTATCATCTACCCTCAGAAGTCACTCGATGTCATTTCTGCATCACTCTATTGGTTTTAAGTGAGTCTGTGAGTCATAAACCTGCCTGGATTCACAAGAAGGGAAATCAGACCTCTCCTCTTGATGGAAGAGTGGCAGAATTGTAGAAGAGCAAACTGGATGGAAGACATCATTGCAGTCATCTTTGAAAAATACTGTCTGCCACAGAGTGCACTTTGACCTTTATACAAATCTCTCTTACATGCAGAATACACTCACCCCTCCAGAGACCTACCAAAATTCTTATCTCATTACAGCATCAGCCTTGGGCTCAAAAGCCAGGACCTTAACATTTAAATCAGATCTACTGGCAATTAAAAGTTGTCAGGTGGTTGGATTGGTTCCTTGAGTACTGTTTTCTGTCTGAAAACCTATGAGTCAAAGAGGGGCCTTCTATTCCCCGTGGATACCCAATGTACAATGGTAGAACAGGTGTTCAATAGCTGCAATTGACACTCCCATTCAAAAGGGGGGCAAAAGGCAGGCATGCAACTGTCACTGTTCTGTAGCAATTCTGGGATCCAGCCAGCCATGTGATCACAGTCCTTTGATTAGGTTTTATTCCCACTCCCTGGGAATTGTTCTCTATGTGCTCTCGTTCTTCTCCCGGGGCTCTTGTCTCTATCTTGAGTCATCTTTTCTTTTCCAATAAGTCTCTTCTGTTTGCTGTTGATTACAGCTGTCTTCCAACTTTCTGTCTTTGGAAGTTCAAGAGTCCAAGGGCCTGTTTTGATTTTGAATTTTCTCCAATACAATTCTTAAAAATTTAAAAATTTTGTAGGCTTCCCGTGCAACAATTTATAATTTACCTCATTAGACAAATGCCACACCCACAGTTATCTTCAAGATAAGCCCTTCTGTTAATCTCTGTGATTAGTGCAAAAAGTCTTCTCTACCTTAGGCTCACAGTTGAGGGTGCCGAGGGACAATGCCCTTACGATCTTTTTATTTAATTAAAAGGATCTATGAGGCTACCTGGAGGGACTTTTCAGTCCCTTTTGTTTGTCTGAAAAGTTCCTTTAAGCTCCACCTTAGGTCTTTCTGATAATTCTATAGTCACATTTTGGGTTTGAACTTTGGCCTCAGACACTTTCCTATTTTGGAAGCTTTCGCTAGCCAAAAAGACAATTTTGGGGGTCTTTGCAAATTCTTCAAATTTAATTTAAAACCTGAATACTTTGTGTTTTAGTTCATCTCGTTCTTTTCATTTTATTATAGGCAGCTGGAAGAAACCAGGCAGCAGTCAGCACTTTGCCTGGAAATCTCCTTAGATAGATCACCAAGTTCATTAGATACATTTTCTATTTTCCGTGTTACCTCAGATGACAGCTGTGCTAAACTTTCTGTCACTGCACGAAAGGATTTCTTTTCCTTAACCTTCTAATAATGGTTTCCTCACTTTCCTCCAAGTTTTCACTGACTCCTTGAGATCTTTTAAGATTCTGCAAATTTTTTTCCAGGTCCTTCAGGCTTTTCTGAATAGTTTCCACAAGGCTCTTCCAGCTTCTGCCTGACTCCAAACCC
Source organism: Lepilemur ruficaudatus (assembly GCA_963574885.1). Lineage (NCBI taxonomy): Eukaryota > Metazoa > Chordata > Mammalia > Primates > Lepilemuridae > Lepilemur > Lepilemur ruficaudatus. Next base: position 62,535 of record CAUYRT010094973.1, read on the forward strand.
AATGTCACATATTTGTGATAAGCAGCACTCCACTTTCAGGTACCAAATTCAGTTCCAGTTATCTCTTGCTGCATAAAAATGTATGTGTCAAAAACAGTAATAGTTTTGTTACCTCTATGGTTTCAGTGGGTCTGGAAATGGGGAAGGGTTTGCTTGTGTAGTCCTGGCTCAGGGTCTCATCTAGTTGCAGTCAGACAGTGATGGAAGGTGGAACAGCTAAGGGCTGCTTCTCGGTCTCTCTCTGTCATGTAGTCTTAGGGCCTCACTGTATGTCACTCTGTATGGGTTAGTTTGGGCTTCCTTATTGCATGGGGGCCTCAGGGCACTTGGACTGCTTTTGTTGCATTTCAGGGATCCAATGTAAGAGTTTGAGCAAGTGAGAAAGAAGATGAATTGCCCATAATCATTTAGCCTTAGAATTTTCCTGGCATCATATCTGCTACATTTGATTGGTTTCAAGTGTGTTATAATGTTAGGTAGATAGCGAGCAATTCCAGGTTTCCTAGGGAATAAAGTGGGTGCTGTTGCTTTGGTGCAATTGCCCCACCTGGGATGGGATGGCCCCCATCTTGTTCCTGCTCCACACTAGTCTCCCAAGCAACTGCCATACCTGGGAAGGAAGGAATATCCTATAAATCAGCCAATTATAACAGCGCGCCAGCTGCAAAAGAATGCCGAGGACTCTCTAGCCCACAGGCAAAGCAGCATAAGTACCATAGAGTCCAGAAATTGACCTAGAACAACATGCAGGTGTAGTTAAGACTCAGGTCATCAAAGTGGTTCCATGGTGGCATCTAAGCCACAAGGAGGTGCCAATCTGGGCAGTAGAAAACAAGACACAGACCATAACAAAGTCCCCTTTAGTCCTTCTGTTGGCTCTCCCTTTGCATGACAATGGGTCTGGTCATCATCTGTGGCATGTGTATTAGGCTATGTAAACCTATATCTTGCTCTTGCCCTATAATCCTATCTTTCTCTCCTCAATAAATCTCATTTTTGTTCTTGCCTTACTTTGGTGTGTCTGATCATTCTTTGGCCCCGAGTGAACTAAGAACCAACAATAAGACCACACAGATTCAAGGAGAGAGAATTATATTGCTTGGAGAAGGGAAAGAGTAGAAAAGGACAATTTTGTTTATCTGTGATTAGTACAAGAATCCTTTGCCTTTGGCTTGCAAAGATTTGGAGATGGTGGACCTACTGAAAAAAGAAGTTCAAGGTCCTATGAAAAGAGAGCCATACAAAGTGAAGAATTATTTTTTCTAGGTCTGTAAAGAATGAAGATGGTACTTTGAGGGGGATTGCATTTATTTATTTATTTATTTTTGAGACAAGAACTCACTGTGTTGCTCAAGGTAGATAGAGTGCAATGGCATGATCATAGCTCACTGTGACTTCCAACTCCTGGGCTCAAGCCATCCTCCCTCTCAGCCTCCTGGATAGCTAGGACCACAGCTGCACACAACTACACTCAGCTAATTTTTTTAATTTTTTGTACAGATTGGTCTTACTATATTGCCCAGGCTGGTCTCAAACTTCTGGCCTCAGTTGGGCCTCCCACCTTGGCCTCTCAAAGTGCTGGGATTATAGGAATGAGCCACTGTGCCTGGCCCGTCTTGCCATTTTTAACAAGCGTCTGGTAAAATTTCTCTGTGACACCTTGCACTCTTCCTCTCTCAAAAACACAAGCTCATTTAAGACTGGAAAAAGCACATTAAATTCAGAAATGGGGCTGATAAAATAAGATGAAGTCATCATATTAGAGGTTGGTGAGAGTCCTGCCAGTTTTACCATCACGTGCTTAAGGTTAAAACACTGAACTGAATCAACGAGAAGGTGAAGGTTAGCCCTAAGAAAAACTGGATTCAGTATTTTTCCTTCTGCTTTTTGCCTCTTTCGTTGCATTCTATAGTATGCACAAAATACTAGGTCGAGAGTTCATTGTATTCTGGTTGGCAGGCCCATAATACTGAATTATGGCATTTTACCTACCTGCCAATTCTCTGTGTTTAAGATTTTCTCTCTACCTTTGACTGTCATCAAAGCTCATCAAAACTGTGTCTATTCCTTCAGATAACTGTTTTTGAAACCATCCCTATAAGACCAACTGAAACCAAAGGGTTAAAACTTTGCTAGAGGCCTAAGTTTTGCAAGGTCCAGCTATGGTTAAGAATTAACAAGCTTCTGCCCCATTGCCTGCGTCCCTATAACTGCTTATTGCTTAAAAGTCTGGCCACAAGATGTTTAACGTCCCTTAATTGCTTCTATAGATAAGACCTCTATTGTGCAACCTAAGACTGCCTTTAAGATGTTTTCCAGACCCTACATTCCAATGGGCCCACTGAGGCTGGCGGGATCAGTGATCCATACCTTGGAGTTGACTCAGTCCGTCCTATGACCCCTGCCAAGGAACTGACTCAACACAAGAATGCACTTTCCACATCCCTGTGACTTCACCCTCAACCCAACCAATCAGCAATGCCAGTTGCTGGGGAGCCCCCTGCCCACCAAATTCCCTTAAAATCCCCAGCCTAGAGCTGCTCGGGTAGGTGGATTTGAGAGATTTTCCTGTCTCCTCCTTCAGCTTCCCAGCAATGATTAAATCCTTTCTCTGCTGCAACACCTGCTATCTCAGTGCACTGGCTCTTTTCTGCACAGCAGGCAAAATGAACCAGCTCAGGCGATAACATTTTCATTTAAATATCTTGATGGGAAACAATCCTAAAACATAGTCATTCTAAAGAATGAAACATTCGCTACAGTTTGATGTGTCATTCCTCTCAGTATTTATATTTTTAACGGGGAACATTGTTTTGACTCCATGAAGGCATCTTAATTGTGGAAGGCTGCTAAGAGCTGAAACTGCCTACCCTGATACTAAGCTAGATGAGAACTGAAACCTTACCGACTATCCACTGTGGCATGCCTGTGCTACTCCTCTGTCCTCATCAGCATGACTTTATTTTTCCAGGAATCTTCTTCCCAGGCAAATGGCTTGATTGTTCATTATAGGAACTTCCCAAAAGACCTATGTCCTCTTCAGTGGAAAACGTCAACCAGCAGTTTGCCCCTGAGATCCTTTGAATCCCTTGCCTTGATGTTTCCATCAATCTTCAACAGTTGTGTTCTGATCTTTACCCAGTCCGGAACCCTGTTTTTAAAGACCCACCTTAAATTACACTTCCAATTCTCAATAAATTGTCTCTAATGTCCCCCACACTGAGATGATACTGAGCTTTGTGAGGTGGTATTCACTGTTACCAAGTTAAGCAATAAACTCAGGTTTGTCTTATCAGCAGGTTGGTGATGTTTGGGGAACTAGCTTTTGACAGCTCAGCACTCATGCATTGAGAGGAGAGGTCTGTAATTATACCTTCAAATCATCAGACACCACTTAAATGTGAAGATGGCCCTAGACTGATTTTTTCCAAATTGGATATTATAGAAAGGTACAGAAGTTGGGACCAGAAAACTCTTAGTTGCTGGGATAACTAAAACCCCATAACCAATCCACAAGATTCCAGAATTTCATCAGTCCTCAAAAATCCAAGAACTCACATGAGTTACTACAGTGTCCACATGATTTGAATGGAAATGGAAATACGGTAACATTTCATTTTGAAAGAAGAGAAAGGATATATCTGAGCTACCACAAGTTTTCAAATATCTGTCTCTAAAGCCTCTAAGAGCTGATATGGAACAAATTTAAAGAAATAATATTTGAGGGGAGTTTTCTCATGTTCAACTTTATGGTAATTTTTAGAATTTCGTATTCAAGAGGCCACGAGAAAAAAAAAGAAGCCACTAGATGGCCCTAAAGCCCACCTTTATCAATACAGACAGTGTTATATGTAAACTGACCAGAAGCAGAAGGAAAATAATCCAGCCATTTGCTCATGAGTAAAAACTAGAAAAAGCTAATTTGTACAAAAGCATAATATCTATCCTGTGTTTATTTAATTATTTGAAAAGCAAGTTTTATTACTTTAGCATAGTAGCATTTTTTTTTTCTGGAAACATATAGGTACATACCAATTTCTCTACAATGTGCATGTTTTTTGCAGGTACTAATGTACAAATGATTTGTTTTCCAATATTGACCGAATTATTAGAGCTTTAGGCAGGAATTCTACAGTAAAGAAATCGAATTTGTAAGAAATAGTGAAATTGAGTGAGGCTGCAACTCAGCCGAGTTGTTTGATCAGCATGGGGAACATAAGAAACAGCACTACACAGAATGTGCCATGACCATGCGCCCGCATGGTGCACAAGAGTGTCCCCGGCTCCCGTGGCCCACAAGACTCTGCCCGGCACTTCCACCCCTCATTGGTTCCTGCCAGCCTGTGTGCTGCCCCTTAGGAACAAGGATTGTGGCTCTCTTGTTTACCGCTGCTTCCTCATCACCTACTTCAACTGGTCTTTAAAGTGTCCCTGGCATGATGACGCCAGACATAGCGTCCTCAACACGTATTTACTCAAGAAGTTTTACACGTTACTTAGAAGTGTTACATGTTTTCTTATTTAGTGCTGTACATCAGGCGGTTTATTCAAATCAGAAATACAAATGAAATAAAGGGACAAAGTTCCACAATCGTGTTGAAGCAAAGTAAAGAGAAGGCACTAGCACGAGTAGAGTGGAAGGCGCAGAGTTCATCAGCGGTAGGAAGTAGAAGCCAGAGGTGTCCCTGAGGCTGGCAGGAAGCCTCCTGAGAAGTGGCAGAAATCTTGGAGAAGATACTAGATTTTCCACAGGGTGTGAAATGGGTTTTCTAGCCAATCTGATGAAAATCTTCCAGGGTCAAAAGACCCTAGCTGACCCAGAGTCATCACATGAGCATGCTAAAATAGAAACTGCATAGAGAAGTGGGCAGCTGACATGCAAATGACAGAAAGCTCTGGGGAAATTGGCTCAGGAGTCCTGTGATGCTGAAGGAGATGAAATGAGCCGCAGGCAGAGGGGAAGGCAGCTGGGGAAGTGCAGGGTCCTGAGGAGTGACCTTTGCAAGCACATCTGTGACGTGAGACAGCCACTGAACAGTCCCCGAATAAAGCCGATAGGGTCAAGAGTGAGCACTTCTTAATCAGTCATTGCTCCAGATTCTTTAAAGTACAAATGCCTAGATTTTTCTGGTGAAAAAACATCCATTTCACGAGTGAGCAGCAAGTTAATAAGGGGAGAAGAATTATTCTGCCCTTTTCTGGTTTGTAGTTCCTATCACTCCTTCTCTCAGTAGGTTAATTCTTTATCTGAGAGGAGCATACGTTTTCATTATCTGGTACAAATATCTGGTTTTTTATTTATTAGCATATTTTGTTTGTGTTTGTCATAATGTACCCAGAAATGAAAGAAACCACTCAAGTCCGTTTGATGGCTCCTGGGCCTTCATTGCCCTCGCAGTGCACATGGTTTAAAGGGACATCACTCTTCTCCTGACTGGACTAGACACCTGCAGAAATCTTTCCATGGCACCGGTTCCTCATTTGCCAGTTCACTAACTAATATATCAAACTAAATGGATTCACCCATCAAACATCTACGGAGTGCCTACTATATGCTACAGATATGGAAATAAGGCAAACATTTTCCCAGAGACCCCAACACATAGGCATTCTCTTATATCTTCTCTGTCAGAGCCGTGTCATGGGTCACCCTGGCTGGAAGGTGGCTAGCACGAAGGGGCCTCGGGACAGGAATTAGGCTGGCCAATCTCCAGCGTGGGTCACGCTAATGCACCCTGCAGATCTCCACTGCTCTTTTCCACCCACGCAAGCGGTCAGTGTGCTCTGGTTAATCGGAGCACTGGCAGGGGGGCCTACGGCTATTGCCCTTTCAACACAGCTCACTGAGTGGGATGATGAGTTAGGGAGCTCAGCACTGTGAGGATTTCCCTCTGCTTACATTTAGTCTTTCCGTGTTGAACTGGAAATTCAAAGAAGAGGAGTCACATGTCTCCTTAAATGCATACACCCTTCACCTCTCTGGAGCTCAGTGTCTGTTTTAAACCGCAGGGATTCAGTAGCCCCAACTCTATTTTCACACGAGGTGACTGAAACCTCACCCCTTCACTCTGGTTCCCACTACCTGTTTACAAGAGACCTCAGTCTCTCTCTCCCAGGGGTCTTCTGCGGGAACTCCAATTATCCCTCAACTTGCAGTTCAATCAGTAAATGGCATTCATTAGGCACTCATCATGTGCCAGGCACTGGATTAACCTCCTTTAATCCTTCAACAACAACCTATGAGAGAAGTATTAATACTAGCTATTTAACAGTGAGGAAGCCAAGGCCCACAAAATCAAGTCACTTGTGCAAGGTCATATGGCCAGTGTGTGGTGGAGCAGAGATGCAAGCCCAGACAGTCGGCCTCTTACTGGGCACTGGGCAGGGCTCTTTTTCCTCATAGGGAGGGAAATTACATTCTCAGCTCTTCAGGCTACAGAGGCTAGGCTCCTGCAACCAGCTCTAGGTCAGCTTAGAAAGATGCATGGTTAACATTAATAATTCAGAAATATAAAGTAGTTAAAAATTTAAAACATTCATTCATTCAGTAAATATTTATTGAATCCCTGCTATGTGCTAGGTACTACTCCAAGGTCTGGGAATTCAACTTGTAAGCAAGACAGCCTGGTCTCTCCCCAGACAGTTTACAGTTTCTAGGGAAGACAAGCAATTAAATAAAATTTGATGAGTGATATAATAGGAAAAATAAAAGGTCCTATAAAAATACACTACAGGTGGGTATTTCTACTTTCAGGGTGGAGGTGGGGAGCTTGTCAGGGAGTGCCTCTAAGAGGAAGTGATATTTAAGCCCTTTAAAGTGTTGAAATTAGCCAAAGAAGCTGATGGGAAAGAATGGTCCAGGTGGAAGGGGTGTGTGTGTGTGTGTGTGTGTGTGTGTTGGTGTACATCTAGAGTCAGGAAAACGTGGTTTGCTGGAGCATTGGAATAAATTTGCAAAGTGCCTGGGGCAAAAGTTCAAGGAGACCAAAGAGTTGGGTGCAGTGACGAGGAGCTCTGTGACCTTCTAAACCAACTTATGGTCAAGTATTTTGTTTATGTATTTAGTTTTTTTACAGTTAAAATCACAACGTCACCAGTAGAGAAACCATAATATAGCTTATGTCATTTTTGTCCTTAATTAACTTGTTAACTTCATAGTACATTGACCATTTAAGAGAATTTTTTTTTCTCATTAACTTTAAAATGTTTGGAAATGAATTGCTTAATATTAGAAGGCATTTCTTATGCTTTATGAAGGATAAAAATAGGTAAGTATCTGTTTATCATCTGACAATGTGCTTTGGTTTTGGTTTTCTTTGTTTCAGGATTCCTGATAAAAGAGGTATGCCTCAGCTCTGCTAGTCTATTCAGAGGCCACTTTCAAGGATGAGTTCTACAAAACAAATTAGAGTTCTTGCCAGCATATGAGATTGTAGACCTTATCTTCAGGCCCCTGTGCCAATAGTGTGAGTTGCACTTGGAGGCCAGTGAACAAGCAATCATTGCTCTGCTAAATCCTGGATATAGAATATAAGAGGTCCCAACACATGGAAAGGTGCAGGAACGGGTGAAGGAGCAGAGCTGCCTGTGGGAGAAACCCCGAGAGAAAGAGGCATGATCCCTGAGTTATTTGGGAATATGCTATCTAGAAAGTGGGGTGATCCCTGAGTTGTTTGGGAATATGCTGTCTAGAAAATAGGGTGAATGCAGTGCCCAGCCCTGGAGAGATGTGGAGCCCTGTGCAGCCAAGAGAAATGGCCCCACCCCAGCTGATCAGGGCCTCAGGGATCTCTGTTCACAGCCGGAATAGAGGCTGTCACAATCCTGGGAGATTCGTTTTTCTGTTGTTGTTGTTGTTTTTTCTTTCTTTTTTTTTTATTGGGGGAAAACTACAAAGCATTTACAGTACAATGTTTACAGTCACAATTTGTAGTGAACTGATTTCCCAAAATATATTACCACTCAAGTTGACTTAGCTTGTTACATTCAAAAACCTACTCTGTCAAAGTAGTCCAGAGAGTACATACATAGTGCTCCAACTGTATCTA